>JANSVB020000427.1:816055-831086 GCA_025504935.2 Erythroxylum haughtii | reverse complement strand
GTCATTTTACACTTAAACAGCTAATACTAAACAGCTAATTTTACCAAACATCTTTAACAAACAGCTAATGCAATCCGCTGGTCAAACCAGCTGATATAATTAGCTATCAGCTAACAGCTAATAGAATCAGCTATCAGCTATCAGCTATCAGCTGATTGCCAAACAGGGCCTAATTCATTAAACAAAAAATGTTCTCCATGTTAGTCTTCTTATTACATCACAATTTAGGATTATTGTATTATTTATACAAACACTTGAACCAGAAATAATATTTAAAATTTTTTAAATTTTATTTCTTATATCTCAACAAAGAAATAATAAATAAGAATCATGTGAATTTATTAGAATCTTTAAATTTCAATCAATATAAAATTAATTTAAATATATTCTTTAAATATAAGCTTTTATAAGATATCGTTGCATATTATCTGCTCTTTCTATTCTGTAATTCAACGAAACTTTAATTTGATGTTGACGAGGATAATAATATTCTTTAAATCAAAGTTATTCAATATATCTAATTTTAAACAAATAAGTGTTATAAAAAGAGATTTCGTTCAAATTAAAAAAAAACAAATGATTGTCTTTACTATTATTAATAAATTGATATATTCATAGTTTGAATAATCCTGTCAATATGAATATTTTAAGACATGTATAATAGTGAAAGGTATAACATTTTTGTCAAAGCATAAAATCAACCTCTTTTTCTTTCTCCCTCTCTTTTCTTGTTAATATTCAACGGCCAAATCCCTAAATTCTGAGCAAGAGATCAAATCAACTTTATGCATCTCTTCTAAGATTAACAGTTGACCAATTAATAAGGTTATCATTTTAAAAGCATGAATTGAGCAGCTAAGGCTTGAAATGTGTATTAGGGATATGTTTTGTTAAACCTATCCTTTTGATATCTTTAACTTTTCGTTCGTTACTCTAACCAAATTACCTGTTTTTCCTATTTATTTTTATTTTATGTTTAAAATTTTAGAAAAAAAATGATTGTTTGAATTTTTATTTTTATTTTTATGTTTTAAAAAATCACGAAAAGTAATTTTTGTTTCTATTCATTTTTTATAATTTGATTTAATATCGACTAAATATATATTATTTAATATATTAATTATCAATAAGAATTATAAACAATTTAATATTATATTATGTTATACTTAATTAAAATTATGAATAATTTAATTTTATTTTTGTTATTAAATTAAGTTAAATTAAATTAATAATCATTAATAAATATAATTAAGTTTAAAATATCTTTAAAATATATAAATGTAAAATAAAATTTTGATTTAATAATTAAAATATTTTTAAAATAAATATTAATTTATAAGTAAGACATTATTTTAAAATTATTTATTTAAAAATGCAATAATTTTATTGAAATTTTAGTATTAAATATTATATAGAGATTAAAATAAATTTAATTAATTAAAAATAAATTATCTTTAAATTTTATCTAATATGTAATTATTATTAATAATAAAAATATAACTATATTGATATTAATAACTAAACAAATTCTTATTTTTATTTAAAACAAAAACAAAAACAACAAAAAAAAAAGGAAGGAAAACCATACTTATCCTTTTTTTTTCCGACAGCCCAGCAGGCCCTCAAAGTCTCTGTTTCATAAAGCATCCGTTTTACTGCAATCACCTATCGGATAAAAACAAAAGGACTCTGTGGTTCTATTTTTATTTTTTAATTATAATTTTTGCTATTTTTAGTTTTTCTTTTAAATAAAAATAAAAATTTATTTAGTTGTTAACGTCAACTTAATGAATTATTAAATAAAATAAAATTATTTATAAATTTTATTAATTATTACCTTTAATTAATTAAATATATAATATTAAATTAAATTATTTTTAATTTTATTAATAATTAATGTATTAAAAATTAAATAATATATATTTAATTAATAGTAAATTATATTATAAAAAGAAACAGAAAGTAAAAATACTTATTATGGTACTCATAAATTTTAAAAATTGACAAAAATAAAAATAAAAACTAAAAATTCAAATAAATTTTTTTACTGATTTTTAAAGATAAAAATATAAATAAAAACAATCAGATCATATGTCTACGCAAGTGGTTAGTTTATTCTTTATGTTAATCCATCTCAGGTACATTCCAATCCTATTATTATCTTTAGCCTCAGACGGCATTCATATTTTTCAGTGGGCCTGTTTTGGTGCCACAGTGTCTTCTACAGTCTAATGACCCTAATCTCACCTTTCCCTGAACTAGCCCGTTATGTCATACGACAGATACTCGAGGGTCATGTATCCTTTTCCTTTCACAGGATTTTACATTTTGTCCTGTTCATAAAATGAAATACCCTGTTAAATACAACCCGTATGAATAATTTTTTTGGTTACTTGGCTACACGCTTGTTACTATCGTATTCATCACAAGACTGAAGAAAAGCCTTCATATGATGATTTCACGGTGGTTTTTGATGACTCTGATTCTGGGACGATGTGGATCTTGAACATAAAGACCAAGAATCTGGGCTTTAATTGTCAGAAGGTAGAAAACCATCTTATAATCTGGCAGAAAATGCAAATGGATGGAGCATTGGCTGAAAGGATGATCGGTTAGGAATGTTCGGCTCGCGCTCAACTTTTGATGAAAAGGAGCTTGAAAAATATAAGCTTGTGGGGACTCCAAGTAGTGCTATTTCTTGTAGGGAGAGTGTTCACTCCAGAAATCAAAAGCTACGCCAGCAAGAGAGTCCAAATTCAATTGAGTCTGAATCTGCAGAAAATGATGTAGGATGCCATAAAAATACATTGCTTAAGACACCTTCATTTGATTCTGACGAAGCAGAAGATTGCCACGAGAGAAATCAAAGAACTGAAATTGGTATACTGATTGATCTGAAGTCTGGATATTGTTAAAAATATTTATTCAAAGTTAATATTAAAGTTTTTATTTAAAGATAAGATATTTATTAAAAGATAAAATTTTATCTATTAAGATAAAGTTATTATCTAACAAATTTTATTATCTATTAAGAACGTATTCTTAATAGATAAAATTTTATCTTTTAACAAATATCTTATCTTTGAACAAAAACTTCAATTTTAATTTTGAATCAATCTTTCCATCATTCTCCCTTGATTCAAAGTTGCAAAAAATTTAAACTCTATGGAGCACATCTCTCCAAATTTCTTATTTGTGAAGCACTTCTCTTCAGTGTATGATGCATTTTCTCATAATCTATGATGCACTTTCTCATCATCTTACCATTGTTTATGTACTTTCTCATCATCTTACCATTAAACTTGGTTGCCTTATATAAATAAAATACAAACAACTAAAATAGATTTTTCAGCCACCAAATCTGGCTTATAAGATAAAATTAAAGATAATCTAAGACTTATTCTAAAATAATTTAACACTTATTCTAAAGGAACTTTAACAACTATAAAATTTTGAATTAATTCTCAATGGTTAGACATGAGAAAAAATTTAAGGGGAGTCTTATCGGATAAGCAAATGTTGAATACAATTAGGTACTTAGATTTGGTCACCTATTGGAACCCTTCAGTGAATTATACATGGGCACGTACCCATCTATTAGCCAACGGTGGAAATTAAGATCTCATGCCAACTGCATTGCATGTAAAATTAAAAGTGAAATGCCCTTGAGCGCAAATGGAGTAAACTTGTCTCTTTCCTTGCCAAGGCCAGAAGGCAGCAAGCCAGCAACAGACACATGGACCAAACTAACAAAATTGTCTAAAAGAATAAGATCCAACTCCTGTCCCCCATAACGTTTCTTTTAGTTTGGAATCAAAAACAAATTTAGGTACTCAAAAGATTCCTATTTCCCTTCCTTTTCTTATCATAAATTAAGAAGTGAAAAAGATGATATATAGCACAAAACCTTTCGGGTCGGACCCTTATGCAATGATTATAAAGATAATTGACAAATAAAATATGATTACTTTGCCTACCAGCTATATTTCATATGTTCTATGAATTGTATTTGTCAGTTGAAGTTGCTAAGCAAGTTCTTTCTTTGAACTTCATTACATAATCACAATAATGGAATCAGATATGCCCCATATCATTTGAATCCCCTTTTACTTACCTTAAATTTTGATTGCAGTTAAAGAATGTGAAATTTCAACGCTCACTTCATTATTACTAGCAGGCTTAGTTTTCACTTCAACAACGTCATCAAGCTTCCAGATGCGTGAACACCATCAAAATGGACCCTAGTAGTCTTCAGCTTGTCTCTGATGAATTAGACAAGACATAAGATTGTAATCAAATTGCTTTTGTCAGTATATTGCCCCCAGAAATTTGGATCGAAATGCATTTTCTACAAACTGTGCACATTGCAGCAGAAAAGAGATAATAAAACAGTCTTTTTACATAGATTTTGCGTAGGATGTGTTCACAAGAACTATTTTTTCACCTCCCCATTTATTCAGATCGTCAATCCCTTCACAGGAACTATTTTTTCACCTCCCCAGTTATTCAGATCATCAACCCCTACCAGCTTCTACCTTCAATTGAAACGAGGAGTGGTTAGTATTGATGATCACACCCTTACACAAAGCACACATGCTTAATGATTAGTCGCTAACACATCAAATTTTACTGGGCATTGCTGTATTGAACGCGGTGACGCAAACTCCATTTTGTCTCTTATGATGATTGGAAAAATGTTTAACTAGGCCTATCAACCTACCTTGTACACGTGAGAATATACGGTCTGGTTCTACAAGAGAAGGTTCCCACTTGCCACGGGATGGGACATTTGACTTGGCGCAAAGTTTTAAAACAACCATACTGACAATTTCTACTTACATTCTTAAGCATACTGCAAGTAGAACGGGTAAATGTAACATTCAGCTTGTATATGGAACTGGATGATCCTATCTGCGTGCTCTCTTCTCCTTCTTTTCACACCCTATATGCCTTTGTAATAAAATATATGTGGAGTTGCATTCTCCTACTTTGATTCCCATCCTTGTATAGTTGCAGCAATGTTCATGGCATCACATGTCATGATCATCTCCAAATGATAAAAAGAAATTATTTGCTGTTGCTTATATTGTATTCTCTTACTCATCCTATTGTTTATTTAGTTAAGCAAATTTCTTGAATGGTCGGTCAAAAAGTTGCAAGCTTTCTGACAAGTATTAGAGGTGGCCTGTGAACTGTGACTGCCTCTGGAATCTTTATCTAAAAGCGTCAACCCACTCTCCAGTCAAATCAATGCTTTGAATAAACAAGTCGAAAATGATCTCATGCTTTGAAGTCTTAATACCTTAGCCCTTATTCTCAACATGTTCTGCCCAACCCATACTTTTAAATGCTTACAAAAGAGTACCAGAAGATCAAAAAGAAATCTTTTCGTGGATCTCTGCAAATTCTAGCTACTCCCACTCATCATTCACAAAGTGACTAGCAAAGCGACTAACAAAAGAAGAGAAGAGGAGGAAAAGCCACATACATCGACTATCTTCTTCTCTCTAACAAGTCACAACAACAGCAAAAGCCCTCTCTTTTCCAATCTAAAAGCTGTGCCAAAAAGTAGGAGATAGTGGCCTGGGCTTGAACCATAAGAGGACAATTATGATTGTGGTTTGGAACAGACTCAAATAGGCCCTTTCACTATTCTTTAGGTTATTTTCAATAAAATCACAATCAACCTGTAGCATGCCCACCACTTGCCTCAGAGTTAGTAGTATAGGTTTCCGTTTTGGTCCCACGTATCCTGGAGTGGGTTCCATAAAATTTCTTATTGAACAGAGGAGATGCTGGTCTTATGTTGTTTAGAAATACTTGCTCTGACGGCCTACTCTTTGTTCTCTTTTTGCATTTTTTAAAACAGGAATAGATACTAAATCCTCTTAAGTTGGTTCTTTCGCAGGTTGGACCACCAGCTTGGTATCTTTTGGACCGTAGTGTGAAGCTTAAACATCATTGACTCCCAAAGTGTCAAGTTCTTTTTCGGTTGGACCACCACCTAGTTTTCTGTCCTCGGAGCACTATGAGCTAGTTTATACGTATGTTACTGCTGTAGCTTTAATCAAAGACTTTCAGGATTCATTCTCATGCGTCATTACTTCAGAACTCATTCTGTTCTCCTTTTTCTTTGCTTTACCTTGGAATAACTAGTTAAATTAAACTACAAAAGCAAAGGGAAGGATAAACTTTTTTTGTTAAGCAAGGGAAGGAGAATTACCAGAACTGAAAAGTGAATAAGAACAAAAGAGCAAAAGGGAATTAAATAAGTAAATATGTATTTTTTTATAAATCAAAATATGTAACATTATAAAATGAAGGTTGAGGGTCTCTTAGTTCAAATTAGATAATGCTAATAAGAATGAGAATGAATATAGTAAGAAATGAAAATGAATATTATTATTATAATATGATAGTTGGTTAAAACAGAGGAATGATTTTCATTATCATTTATAGTTGTTGGTTTATTAAAAATATTAAGAAACAAAAATTTTATTATTTGTTGTTTTATTAAAAATATTAAGAAATAAAAATTTGTTAAATTTTTGTTTTACATCAAATTTTAATATATTTTAATTAGTTATATTAATGTAATGTAATCAATTAATTATATGTAATATTATTTTAATTAATTATATTGTAGTTAATTAATTATATTATAATATTATTTTTATTAATTATATTATAATTAATTAATTGATTATATTTTAATTAGTTAATTATATTTAATTGTTAAAAGGGTTTAAAAAATGAGTGTCATCTCCCTTGCTTAAAAATGATTTTCATTCCTTTTATATTTTAGAGGTATTGAGTATTTCTTGAAAATTAAATATCAACATACTGTCCTTATAATGATGATATAAAACTAACCACCTTTTTTTTCATTCTTATTCTTTGAAACCTTCCCAAATTTATAAACCAAACACCCCTTGAGATACATTTAATATCTCCATTACTAATTTAAAATATTTAAAATAATTTATCTTTAACCAATTTAAAAGATTTAGATATAAACAATAACAATAACAATAACAAGATAGTAAAACTTCCTTTGATAAGCGAAGTTTAGAGAGATTTAGTAACACTGACCTTATTCATAATTAATAGATAGATTGTCTTGAAAAAATAAAATGACATAAAATAATCATAATAAATAAAATAAAACTCAATATTATAATAACAACAATAATAATAAATAGAAAAATATTTAAGCTAAATTACTAAAAAATAAGTATTATATATTTAAATATTTATGCTGCTTAATATTATGAGAACGATAATAATTTTTTATGTGAATTTTTTTTCCGCATTCGGTACACCAAAACGTTTTACTACTGACGATGTTCATGGTAAATTTCAGCGAAGCGGACTTGGATATAAACAAAGCAGCGGAAAAGAAATACCTTCTCCAGTAGATTGGCTATTTGCAGCTTCCAGGTACAAATGGCTGGTGGGGTGTTAAATACGAGAAAATTAAGCAGTGGTTGATGTCCCGTTTCTCCTATATCAAGATAATGCATTCAACTTCTTACCTGCATGGGCGTTTGGACTTTAGCTTACCCTGTTTCCACACTATACCCAAAATTTCCTGTTCACCTCCGTCTCTTGCTCACTGCCCACGTCTCTCTGTTTTCAGTTTTCTCTGTGTCTCCAGTTATTGAGTAGCTGTGTTACAGACTTACATCTATCTGTAGCTTAACATGCACAGTTCTGAGCAGGTCCAATCTTGTCCTCTATTGTATAGATAGCTCTCTCTCGGCGTGTATATTGATTGATTAGACAAATTTTAAGTTTATACTCCGTAATGATATACCGGGGTTTCTATTTTCTAAGTCTATATTGGTTAACTCTATTTTCTACAGTGAGAGAATCCTGGACGTTGATACGCTCATATGGTTAGTATATTGACATGAAAACACCTATAGGTCTTATATTATACAGTGTCTGAGAATCTAGAATCGGATCAGCCACTAGTACGGCAGTGATAGAGCTACAGCACAAGTCCCATCAAGCTGGTATTCGTGTCCTTTTTTATTTTATGATTTCTTGTTTTACCATATAGAATTTTAATTGTTTCGAATTACTTGCACTAATTAATTGAATAACCTTGATTAATAGAGTTGTGATTTTGGTATAGCAAAATGATACAGTAACGATATAATAATAGTGAAATGTGGTTACAATAGTGTTGTAGCCCAACCATTAAACATTGTATTATATTTAGTTGATCGAACCTAAACAGGCATGAATCGATGTAACACATTGTCTTGTGGTTTGGTAGACCATCTTCATGCTGATCTATGATTGTGGTTAGGGTACATTGATAAATATCGTTCACAGGGTAGTTGATTTTGCAAGCATTCTTGTTCTTCACCCCGGTGGGTAATAATGGTGTCCAGTTTAAAGGTTAAAAAAGAGACGACAGAGACAGCGGTCATTGCTAGCCAGGCCACGGCTGATGATTCAAGCTCTCTTTTCCTCAAGTATGGCATGTTTAATACATGTAAAACTAGTCAGTATGTATAATCTATTTTCCGAATAACCTAGTAATTCCGTACTCAAATTCGAAAAAGAGAGCTTTGGAGTCACCTTCTGCTCATTCATAATGATAGCTCAGAAAAAAAAGATCTGCATGAGAAATCTATGGTTCGCTCACGCTTTCATCTCCTTTTCACCCTCCTCTCCTCTTATACCCCTCACTTCACACTCACTTCCGCACACACAACTCACATCTTCCACTCCTATGCTCCATCAGTACTTGGACTTGGAGAAGCACTCAAACTGAACTTCAACAACAAACAAAATGCTTCTTTTCTTCTTCATTCTTCTCTTACCATCACCCTCCCTTTGCCTCAACCAAGAAGCCTTCTACCTATACCAACTCAAACTCTCCCTCTCCGACCCCGACTCTTCCCTTTCCTCCTGGTCCGACCCCCATGACTCTCCCTGCTCCTGGTCCGGGATACATTGCGACCCCATTTCCGGCTCTGTCATCTCCGTGGATCTCTCCGAATCCAATCTCTCCGGCCCTTTTCCCACCATCCTCTGCAACCTCCACACCCTCACCTTCATTTCCTTCTTCGACACCTTCATCAACTCCACCCTCCCTTCCGCCATCTCCGCCTGCCGGAGCCTCCAACACCTCGATCTTTCGCAGAACCTGCTCACCGGAACCCTCCCTGACACTCTCCCCGACATCCCCAACCTCAAATATCTCGACCTCGCCGGAAACAACTTCTCCGGAGACATTCCCGCATCATTTGGTCGATTCCAGAAGCTCGAGGTTCTTTCCTTTGTGTCTAATCTCTTTGACGGTGTTCTACCGCCGTTTTTAGGCAACATTTCAAGTCTGAAAATGCTTAATCTTTCTTATAACCCGTTTTCTCCGGGTCGGATCCCGCCGGAATTCGGTAACTTAACGAACTTGGAAATATTATGGCTGACTCAATGCAACTTACTTGGTGAAATACCCGACTCGCTGGGTAGACTCAAGAAACTCACCGACTTGGACCTAGCTGTTAACAACTTGAAGGGTACGATCCCGGGTTCGCTCACTGAATTGACCAATGTGGTCCAGATGGAGCTCTATAACAACTCGTTGACCGGAGAGCTGCCCGTTGGGATTGGGAACTTGAGTGCCTTGAGACTTATAGACGTGTCCATGAATAGGCTGAGTGGTTTGATCCCCAACGAGTTGTGTCAGTTGCCTTTGGAAAGTTTGAATCTTTACGAGAATCGTTTTGAAGGGAACTTACCAGCGAGCATTGCTAACTCGCACGCTCTATTTGAGCTCAGGCTATTTAGGAACGGGCTCACAGGCGAGTTACCTCATAATCTCGGGAAAAACTCGCCGCTGAGATGGATAGACGTTTCGAACAATCAGTTTACTGGGGACATTCCGGCGGGTTTGTGCGAAAAAGGTAAGCTTGAAGAGTTATTATTGCTTCATAATTCGTTTTCCGGTCAAATACCGGAGAGTTTAGGAGCTTGTCGGAGCTTGACCCGGGTACGATTGGGTTACAACAAGTTATCGGGTGAAGTGCCGGTTGGTTTCTGGGGTCTGCCGCATGTTTACCTTCTCGAGCTTGCTAACAATTATTTGACGGGTCAAATTGCAAAGACTATTGCGAGTGCAGCAAATTTGTCCATATTGATTGTACATAGAAACAGGTTTAGTGGAAGCATACCGGAAGAGATTGGGTTTGTTGAAAACCTTCTGGAGTTTTCAGGGAGTGAAAATATGTTGAGTGGACCATTGCCTAGAAGTATAGTGAATCTGAGGCAACTTGGAACTTTAGATCTTCATGGTAATTCACTTTCCGGGAATCTACCGGATGGGATTGACTCGTTGAAGAAAATGAATGAGCTTAATTTGGCTAGCAACGAGTTTTCTGGGAAGATTCCGGAGGGAATTGGCAGGATGTCTGTTCTTAATTATCTTGACTTGTCAAGCAATGGTTTCTCAGGAGAAATTCCTACGAGCTTGGAGAACCTGAAGTTGAATCAGCTGAATTTGTCGAATAATAAGCTATCTGGAGAAATTCCGGCTCTTTATGCTAAGCAGATGTTCAAAAATAGTTTCTTGGGGAATCCTGGTTTGTGCGGAGATATAGAAGGCTTGTGCGACGGGAAAGATGATAGAAGACGGAAAGGTTATGCTTGGTTGCTGAGATTTACTTTTGTGCTTTCGGGATTGGTGTTAACTGTTGGTGTTGTGTGGTTCTACTTCAAGTACAGAAAGTTCAGGGACGCTAGAGCGATAGATAAATCTAAATGGACGTTGATGTCTTTCCATAAACTGAGTTTTAGTGAAAATGAGATACTAGATAATCTTGATGAAGATAACGTAATAGGAAGTGGCTCGGCAGGGAAAGTTTACAAGGTTGTGCTCAGTAATGGAGAGGCAGTTGCAGTGAAAAGACTCTGGGGAGGAGCCAAAAAGGAGAATGATACTTGTGACATTGAGAAAGGTCATGTTCAGGATGATGGGTTCGAGGCAGAGGTCGCCACTCTGGGTAAGATTAGGCACAAGAACATTGTTAGGCTATGGTGTTGCTGCACAACCAAAGACTGCAAGCTCTTGGTATATGAATATATGCCTAACGGTAGTTTAGGTGATCTGTTGCACAGTAGTAAGGGAGGGTTGCTAGATTGGCCAACAAGGTACAAGATCATTACAGATGCTGCAGAGGGACTTTCATACTTGCATCACGATTGTGTTCCTGCAATTGTCCATAGAGACGTCAAGGCCAACAACATCTTATTGGATGCGGATTTTGGGGCAAGAATTGCTGATTTCGGCGTAGCCAAGGTTGTTGATTCTCTGGGAAAGCCAAAATCCATGTCTGTGATTGCAGGGTCTTGTGGTTATATTGCTCCAGGTTAGTTACCAACTTTCTTCACTGGCTCTTATTTTCTACTTGTTATCCATAAAATTCGAACATCAATCTTTCTATACAGGAATCAATTGATAATAATTCATATTTTTTTTTTATCTTGCAAATCTATTGTTATATATGAAGATGAATGTGGAATGACTCGTTTGCTTGTGTACACCTTTGTAGAGTATGCATACACACTGCGAGTGAATGAGAAGAGTGACATTTACAGCTTTGGTGTAGTTATTTTAGAATTGGTAACAGGGAGGCGGCCAGTTGACCCCGAATTTGGCGAAAAGGACTTGGTCAAGTGGGTGTGCACCACATTTGATCAAAAAGGATCGGACCATGTTGTTGACCCAAAACTCGATTCTTGTTTCAAGGAAGAGATATGCAAGGTCCTCAACATTGGTCTCCTCTGCACCAATCCTCTCCCAATCAATCGACCGTCCATGAGAAGGATTGTAAAAATGTTGCAAGAAGTTAGTGCTGAGAACCAGGTTATGACTGTTAAAAAGGACGGGAAGTTGACACCCTACTACTACGAGGACTCCTCCGAACTAGGAACTGTAGCTTGATAATCGCATGTCAAGTAAAGTTTTCCTGCAAAGGAGTGCAGGCCAATTTTCGTGCTCTTAAGCTTGCTCTTGGTCATGTATTTGCAAAATTTATTTACTTGCTATACACAGGAAAGTGGATAGTTTTCCAACTTTAAAGGCTTAAATCATGAAAAGTCGAAACAAAAAAGAAAGATTTGGAGAAGAGCTTTTGAGCTATAAGAGCTGTTTTCATACAATGTAAAGTGGTTTATATTTGATTATTTTCGTCTCCAAACTCTGGACAGACAAGTCCTTGTCTATGGTTTGATATTCTTTAATTGCAAGTCGGAGGGCATTGAGAATTTAAAGCTGCTAATTGAGGCCTCTTTAAAACCTGATTGTGTCTCCAACTTGGAATTGCTGGCTACTAATATACTCTGGCAAAAAGGTTCGGTCTTGATCGAGTATGAATGTGATTTTGGTTTTAGTAAAAAGATTCGAATTTTGAACTTGGGGAACTTGATTTGTATGCAACTTTTTATTTGAAATTTTGTAGATTTGGGCTTTTTGGACCATGGATTGAGCCTATAAAAAGCAAGGCAGGTCATATCCATGTGGCCTCTGCTTGACACAACTCTATTATGGCCTAACTTATCATTACAAGCTAGCTTTCAATTTAGGGTTTCAATTAATTTGTTTCTATGTCTTTATAATGATCAACAAACTTATTTTCAGGGAAAAAAAGGATGCATCTTTGAAAATTTTTAAGGGCCACATTCCAAAACCATGTATTGCTCATATTATAAATACAATTAATAGCTTTTAAACTAACAAGTCAAAGAAAGAAAAGTATTATAATAATACAACTTATAGAATTCCCTGAACTTTGTAAATGTCCGTTGTAATGAGATATTATCAATTTAGCACAAAAACTAACAAAAGATTATTATGCATAGGGATAACAACATATTGGATTTGACTTAAAACTTTTATTCACTCTAGGCTTAACTCGAGCCTGATCGAACTTAGATCATACAACTCGAGTTTGAACTCGATAAATTTTTAGGATGGTTTAAAACTTGATTAAACCTAAATAATTCGATTTGAAGCCTAATTTGGTCTGACCATACTTGAAAAATTTAACAAAAGAAAAACTCTTACCTTGTAATATTGCCATAAATGCACCTAAAAATATTGGAACTTTGAGAAGTAAAACCAAGAAGGCCAAGCTCTTCTTTAGTGTAATTTATTTAGAAAATTAGCTTTTCAAATAGTCTCAGCCACAACTAAATGTGAATTTCACAAATCTCACCTAAATTTATCAAAGAATAACAATTTAAATTGACTCTTTAAGTGGAAAAACAAAATAGATTTAATAAAACTAAGATGCAAATCAAAGAAAGAACAAAATAAAAAATAGAGACAAAATAACTATATTAAGAAATAAAGATGAATAGTAAACCATATGCAATTCTTCAAAATCCTTGAGTCCTTGGATATGTTCTAAATCTTGTCTTTGTAACTTTCGAAGGTCTTAGATCTTTGGCAAAAACAAGGTGATTGAGTGAGCATTGAGCATGCGGTAGTGAAGAGAGACTAAAAGAGACAAGAAGGCAGCTATGACATTAAAAAAAGGGTCTAAAAGAGTAGTTAGGGAGTCATGAGAAGATAATATTCATCATTTTATTACATAATTAAAACAATATTAATTGGGTGAAACCAGTGTTTGGAACACTACTTCGCACCGGTTGATATCAGTTGGTATTCACTATACTAGTAAAACAAATATTATTTCAAATACTGGTATGGTATTGGGAATAAATAGCAGTACTAGTTACTTTGCTCAGAAGCAACTGGTATGCAAAATATTTGTATTTATCCTGTAACAATTAAAATTTTGAAAATTAGGAGGACTAAATTGAAAAAAAAAAGTTAGAATAGTCCTAACTTATCTCTTCTACCCACCCATTCCTAGTGTCGTCTCTCACTCTATAGACTCTTTTTTTTCCTCTGTTATTGTCATCCTCACTCAATCTCTAAATCTATGTCCTCTTTCACACTATTGCTACCACCACCACTAGAACTAGCCATTAGATCTCTGTCACATCTCCATCTCAAGCTCATTACACTAGGTCCCAACAACTAGCTCTCAACTTGTTAGTTGTTACAACCAGGCGCTACCACTTATTCCTTATCACCAGCACTCCTTATTGCCACTGCTCACCCCTTGTGTTATGAGACTTGTGAAATGTAATGAAGTTGACAATCTTGAATTGAGGTGCTACATTTATCAATAATGTGTTGTTTGAGAATTGAGATGGTATTTACTATTTGGGATTCAATCGTAACTAATATTATTAATTTATAAATTGGTATTTATATTTTTATTAACATTTTTGTGTCAATATAATTTCTTTCTTTTTTTCTATGCACACCATCAATCAATTTTATTGCTATCAAGTTTTATTATTTTTGCAATCAAACCAAATTTAATATTTTACATTAAACTTTTTTTATCACACTGATTTTATTAACATGAGAAATTGCTTATATTGTACTGATGTTATTTGAAATTTAGATAGATGTTGCACTTTTTATTAATTTGGGAAATTGCTTATGCCTTATGCTAAATATATTTTTAAGACTTAAGTTATGCATTTTTTTATTAAAATGTGAAATTCCTTCTTCAAGCAAGTAATAGTATTTAATAAATCGAAAGCTTCGAGGGCTATAAAGAGAAGACCGAATACAAGACGGAGGCAATGAGTCAAAGCATGAACCCACCTAGTATAGAAGACTCCAAGGCTTAGAACAAGAAGACATAACGAAATTTGAAGATAGGACATACCCATAAACGACCATACACCCTGACTCTACTCTCATTCTCAAGGACAAAGGCAATTCATTCGCCTAGCTACAATCCATACCTTTTGGTTGGATAGCTAAAGGCGCTAACAAGAGTTAAAGTTTTTGATTTTAGGTTCAAATAGAAAGCATATAGGTTGACCCCATACCATCTATTTGGAGCTTAACTTGAAGCTTGAGATGTGCACACAAACGACTAGAAAGATCACAGAAAGGGTAGGAATTGCAATCACTGAAATAAGGTGT
>JANSVB020000427.1:787991-798986 GCA_025504935.2 Erythroxylum haughtii | reverse complement strand
GTGAACCAAGCGTCCCCTTAAACAAATAGATAAAAACATACTTACAAAAGGTTACATCTATAATGTATTGTCTCCCTTCCTTTCTCACCTAACATAACACAGTATCCACACACACACACACACACACACACACACACACACACACATACACACACACACACATGCACACATATAGAAGCATCTTTATCTATAACCAATAATACAACAGAGGATATCAAGATTAGACTAATAAAGGAAATGTCACGTGAAACTGCAATAAGTATATGAAAATGAATATAGGTTGATAATGAGAATTATTTCAAAGAAAAAAAGAAGTTATTTGATAAGAAGAAGAGAATTTGCCTAAAGCAGGGATTAGGGATGAAGGAGATGATGAATAAATGAGGTCACACGATTAGGGCTCAGATGAATATAGTTGGGATTTCCAAATTAGGCATATCGACTTTTAAGAGATAAAAGAAATTAAGGTTTTTTTGGCTTTTAGATCATATGAAACAAGGTTAACCATTTTGGAAACTTACTTTAATTATGGTTTGTTATTGAAAATTAGGTTAATTATGGTTAAGTTACATTATTTTGGATAAATTAGGTTTATTAGTTTTAATATTTTCCTAAGTTTAATTAAAATGTGTGGATCTCACTATGAAATATAGAATATACGTGGCACATCAAGACTCATATATCTAATAAAAAAATAATTTTATACCGCATTATTGCTAACAAAGCATAAATTAGATGGAGACATATCTTTATCAAAAGTTTTGTCAATTTAGGTTTTAAATTGAATAATAATGTTAACATTTCATTCTTAATGCCTTGAAACGTTAGGGTCTATATGTATTTTAATGAAAAAGTTAGGGTTCAAAAGGCACTTTTTGCCCTAACTTCTTTTGTAATAACTCACTTGAAAAGTTAAAAGAAAACAAATAAAGATCAATTAATTTTTTGATAGGATATAATAAGTAAAAATATAAAACTACCAACTTTCTCTTAACAATAAGTATGATATAAAGAAAAATATTTATTATGAAAACCATACTTTCCACACTTTCTTCAATTATAGACATGCAATAGTATTTATAGATGTAAGGAAAGAAATATAAGAATCACTAAAAATAAGGGCCTTCTTCAATTACCTTTTAAGCTTCCGATTTTGAAGAAAAGGTAAATATTAAGTTATCCTCCTTTATTAGCATTACCTCCATTAGACCTCTCCCTTTCCAGTTTCCCTAAGTCCATACTTGTATCATTGGAAAAGTAGGCCTTTTGTTTGTCCATAAAAAAGCCAATAAGAGTAGCTTCTCATATCCTAGCACCTTCCTGTAGAATGTCTAGATTAGGAGCTACCATTAGCAGAATGTCTAGACTAGGAAATTTGACAAATTCTCTTACATTTATCTTTTTTCTGTCCCTAGGAGAAACTAAACATCAGGAGCAAAACACTTACTCTTTAGCATATTTCCTAAAAATGGATATTAAAAAGAAAATAGGAATAACTTTTAAAACACACACTAATAATTGAACATTCAATTTTTACTCATGATTAATCAATAACCATTCCTTTAAAAAGCTGAGCAATCTAGGGGTAGACATTCACAATTTATGTTTAAAAAGAAAACAATCTATATGTACACTTAAACATCTTTCATGATTAAAAAATTCCATAACTTGACATATGTTTTCTGTTGAACCTCGTTTCTAGAGCCCAACAATTCGGAGTCAAAACAAAGCCAACAATGCTGGACTCCACTCCCGGAGCCCAACATTCGGAGCCAATACATGGTCCGTCAACCCATAAGGGTGGTGTGTCCACAATAACCAAACATCAACATCACAATGTTGAGAAATCACAAGCAAAAAGTCAATCATATTTCATTAATGAATCCAAATAGAGTTTATACAAGCTTTTTAAAAAATACAAAATACAAAATATACCTGATACAATTAAATGCTTATGCTTGATATGATTCTAAATACCAAAAATTCTGAACTAACTTAATTACAAAAGTTTCTATTTATCTTAAAGTCCCAATGTCTTGCAAGGATTGCTATTTGTCTCTTTCTGCACCTAAGGAGGGAATTGTGGGGTGAGCTACACAGCTTAATGGCTAATATATTTATAGCCATTGGCAATTGTCCAAAGTCAAGCATATGTACACGTAGATATATATATAGATATATATCCATCAGTTTAAACATTCATCAAATTTAGCTCAAAACTCATAACACATAACACTCAAAATGCTTCATACTTGACAATTTAAAATGCAATGCACAAATCAATGGCTTGAGGGTTCCGTGGAATAAAACTAAAAAACTGAAGTTTACTCTGTGAACAAAACGAGTTCACTTTTCGGATCTTGTGTGCCACAAGCGGACAGCTGTGAAAAGGCTTTATGTCGACGTGCATGTGACTACGAAACGGTTCCTCTGTCGCCCAAACAGAAGCACATAATCATGCTCAAAATCATTTTATCAAATGCTCATACTGTTCGTGCTCTTTTAATTCTTTTCATTTATACAAAAATGCCATGACATATTTCAAGGCATAACTTGATCAAAATCACAATTCAATTTTTGTCAAAATATCATACATCTTTCATGGTATAACAAAATCAAAATCATCATGCATTCAATAGATACACATACACATAGGCAAGAATTTGCCTAATCACACAAAACTATAAATACATTACCCACATAATTTTCTTGCAAAAATCTAAGTTAAGGTCGTCTTTCCCCTTGCTCTTGGGTAGGATTCTCTTGATTCCCTAAAACAAACCAAGTCTCATTTAATAAGAATCCACTAGAAAATCCCACAATGCAAAAATCAATAAAATTTATTCTAGAATCCTTAAACCTAAGCATTTTCTAAACTCTATGAACTAAAATCCTTTCAAAAATCCAAAAGATCCAAAATGATCTTACCTTCATTCTACACCAAGTGAAGGGATCTTTAACTCAAAGGGAAGCTCTTCTCTTCCTCTACCTTTTTCCCTTCTTAAATAACCTCAAAATCTCTCTTAAAGGCTATCACAATTGAAACCCTAGCTTGTTTTCTCTTCTTTCTCTCTTTCCCTTCTTTTTTGTGCTTCTCTCTCTCTCTCTTTTCTCATCCACGCATCTAGCTTCTTCTAGAATGCCCCAAATCACGTTTTCTCCTTCTCTATTTAAAATGTCAAACAACACTTCTTCTAATTATATCCTTAATGATCGAGAAATACCCCATTTGCCCTTCCTTTTATGCCTTATATCTTTTTATGCTTAAGTGTCTTGCCAATAATATCCTTGAACATTCTGACATAACTCTTTCTTCTAGAAGAATGTTCTTCATTGTCTTAAGTTTCTAAGGACACCAAATTCAATCCATCTGGTTCAGAACTCTAAAAGTATTGCCCCAAACCTTTTCGGATTGTTCTTATATTGAAACAATACACTATACTTAAATTCCTCTCATTCATACTCTTCCAACCGATACCCTTACCTTGATTTACTAAATGCTATCAAATTCTATGGAGGGACAGAAAATGTGTTAAAAACTATGGGTTCAGGAATCATTTTATTTGGAGCTCGGATAACAAAGTTTTGGCCGAAAGAATCAAAAATGATTTTTGCCCTAAATCATATTGAACATATCGCGGGATAAATGGCATAACTCTCTCTACAGATGTCGAATTAAGGTGGTCTTAAGATGATTTCAAAGAGGACTCTGATATCTACAACTTTTGTGAAGGACTTGAACACAAATTATATCATCTGAAGGGTCAAAAGTGGATCAGATGATAGGATCAAATGAATTGAAAAAATAGATGAATTGGGAAAATTGTCATAATCTTCCCTACAGATATCGGATTAGGGTGTTCTTTAGATGGTTCGAAAGAGGACTTCAAGATTTACAACTTTCATGAAGACTTGAAGACAGATTCTATCATCTAGAATGTCAAATTTGGAATAGAAGAGGTTCTGATCAACGTAAGACGAAGCAGAAAGTCAACCTAAGATGAAGAGTGAGACAAATTGAAAAACAGACGAAGCACAAGCAGATGAATCGAAAAGCAGACAAAGCAAAGCAGATAAAACAAAGCAGACGAAGCAAAGCAGACGAATCAAAAAGCAAACGAAGCAATAAACAGATGAAACAAAGCAGACGAAGCAAAGCAAACGAAGCAAAAAGATAGACGAAGCAAAAAGCAGATGAAGTGGAGTCAACTTAAGATGATGCAACTCTTAAGACGATGCGGAGTTAACTTAAGACGATGCAAAGTCAACTTAAGATGATGTAACTCTTAAGACGAAGCGGAGTCAACTTAAGATGATGCATCTCTTAAGACGATATGACGTCATCACAAACGATATGCCTTTACAGACGATACATCTTTACAGACGATGCATCTTTATAGATGAAATGACATCATTACAGATGATATAATGTCATCACAGACGATACGCCTTTACAGAAGATACATCTTTATACTCCTAAGCATTGCCCTTTCTAAGGACCATAACTTTCGACTCCGATGTCCAAAATTTCTATACTATATTTCATTGGAAAGCTAGAAAAAAATAAACTACAACTTTCCAGATCAACTACCCATGTTGTTTCAAAACTTTCCTCAACACAACTCATACCAAGATCACCTTCTCTACTTCATTTACTCCTCATTCTCAACTCAATATAATCCATAAAGAAATTATCATCCATGATTAATCATGAACATCAATAACAGAATATACACATATATACATATTCTTCATCAACTTACTATGAAAATTCAACTTCACTTTCACCCTAATTCTTCCCATTTCATAATCTCTCATCTACCAAAAGCACCAAAACAAAACATGAATCTATTCACACTTCCCATGTACTACTTCTAATCTTTTAAGAAAAATTCGGGGTCCAACACTCGTAGAACTGGACGGAGAAATAATAAAGGTAGCGTATGAAGGCTTACCTCCAATCTGTCTCACATGTGGTCTGGTTGGCCATGGAACCACCAACTATCCCACAACCTGCCCCGAGCATAGTGCTTCGAGGGAGCCTCCCACCCACGCACAGGAATCGCCTTCCTCGCTACCCAACTAGTAGGAGGCCAGCCATCAGAAGGAGGTTTAGGGACCATGGGTCTAGATGCTGCGTCGACCCTGTCACTAGCCTAACCGAGCAACAGCTCTCGGAAGTGACAAACGAAACCTAGCTTCACACGAGGCGTTAAGGGGCTCAAGGTTCAACATTCTGACAGAGATGACGCCGCAGGACCAGGATAACGGACACTTGCCTACAGTGGGGGACAACGTACACGGTGTTTCAACGTCCCTTCAACCGATATCTCACTGACGAATGGTGTCGAAGACCCATCTGTGGTCTAATTATATAGGAGCTCCAGGAAAGGCCAACCATGGACCCAAATCTTCACCGTCCTAGGCTAAAATGCCTCTGAAGACCATGACCTATCCAAGTACCAACCGAGCCCAAGGGACAGCCCACGCTTTGGACCCAATTTTCATGACGTCGTCGTCTAGGCCAAATCATCAAGTCCATAATCATGCGACATCATTGTCTAAGGCCGCATAAGTCGTTCCCACAGTTATCACAACGACGACATTGAATCAACCTCAGTCTTCATCAGCCAACCACATCGCAATATCTATCCCCTCACATGCAGCGGTTATTATTAACGATCACACATTAACTGACGCCATGCAAGAGGACGGGCGCTGCCACGCAAATGGAAAACTAATTCAAGACATAGGTAGGACCATATCCATGCCATCGCCCTCTTCCCCTGATTTCCTGGCTCTTGGCCGTCCACCAGAATTAGACGCTGACATGAGTCCTGAAAGTGAGACACTTCTCGTTCCACACTCTCCAACAACAGATAATCAAATGAACTACATGCCTGACCCCTCGAAGGCAATGGACATCCCCTCAGTAAACACTTAAGAATCATAGAGTTTACTTTGATTCTAGTTATTATTCATGTCTATATTCATTTAGAACTGCCAAGGGGCCGGAGGTAAATCCTTCAAGCCGATCCTGAAAAATTATCTCAAGATTCACAATGTCAAACCAAGAATTAGTGGTGACCGAGCAAGGAGGGTTATTTAGAGCTTGGGCTTTGAGCAATCGTTCAGAGTAGAAGCTTCAGTGTTCTTCGAAGGTATTTGGTTATTATGGAAAGTTAATATCATGGTCTGGATTCTAATAGCTCACCGACAATTCGTTCATACTAATATTGAATGGGGACCGTATAATTTTGATTTACAGCTATTTACGCTAGCCCGACTCATTCCTTTCAACATTTTCTGTGGGATTATCTCCGAAAAATTTCTTGAATAACTTCTAAACCTTGGATTGTAGGAGGCGATTTTAATGCCAAACTTGATAGTAACGATAAGAGAGGGGGCTCCAAACTTCTGCCAGTAGTCAACAATCACTTCCGTGAATGTGTTCATCATTGTCATCTTCACGATCTAGGTTATTCTGGTCCCCAATTCACCTGGAAAAGAGGACAAATACTAGCCAGACTAGATCGAGTTCTCTGTTCAACCTCCTGGCATTCCACCTTCAAGAACACTTCGGTTCAACATCTCCCTTTCATCAAATCTGATCATCAACCACTTCTGGTGAACCTTCACAGCAATATCAAGTTGCATTGCATCACGAAACCTTTCTGATTTCAAACAACCTGGTTGACACATGACGATTGTGATCAAATTATAGAACAGAAGTGGCAACCGTGTACCAATGATATCAATGGCGCTTTATCCAATCTCTCACATTCCTTACAGGAATGGAATTCTAGCACCTTTGGGAATATCTTTCAACGGAAGAAGAGACTTCTGGCTTATCTGCAAGGAATCCAAATAGCTCTGGAAACTTAAGACTCGCAGTCCCTTTGAGATCTCGAGGAATTTGTTCGAACAGAGCTGGAATAGGTTCTCTACCAGGAAGAACTTTTCTAGCACCAATGCTCAAGATGTCAATGGATCAGTCAGGAAGATCGGAATACGAAGTATTATCAAACCATTACCACGAACCATCAGCAGAAATCTCGGACTACCAACCTCAAAGATGAGTAGGGAATCATGAGATTAGACACAACAAGCATTTTACGGATAGCTCAGACTTTTCTTGAACATCTTTACAAGCAAGACCGTCAGGCCTCTAGACCTTCCCAACTTCCTGGCACGTTCCCTCCACTCTCACCCCAGGCTATTACAGAATTCAACATCCACCCAACCCAGAGGAAATCAAGAATGCTTTCTTCGCTATGGCTCCAAATAAGGCACCCGAATTGGATGGATTTACTGTCTTTTTTATCAATCTCAATGGCACACTGTCGGTTCGTCCCTAACTTTGTTTATTCAGTAAATTTTTCGACATGAAGTCTAGGACACTGAACTCAATCGTACCATTATAGTGCTCATCCCTAAGATCCCCACGCCCATGTCTTTAACCCAATTTAGGCCTATAGCACTTTGTTCCGTGCTTTACAAGGCCATAACCAAGCTCAATGTGACCCACCTCAAACCTCATTTAGATGAACTGGTTGCGCCAACCCAATGCAACTTTGTTCCCGGGCGATAAATTACTGACAATATCATCATCGTTCAAGAAGTGCTCCACTCTATGAAAAGAAAATCCAGCAAAAAAGGCATCATTGCGATAAAGGTGGACTTAGAGAAAGCCTATGATAGACTTTTCTAGGATTTTATCATAGATACTCTTTTTAAGATTGGTATTCCAGAATGGTTGACTAATTTGATTCGATTAAGCAGAGGCGGACCTCCCCTATCTCACTTATTCTTTGCCAATGATCTCATTCTATTCGCAGAAGCCTCCTTAGACCAAATACCAGAAATATGGGAGACGTTAAACACCTTCTGCACTGCTTCCAGTCAACGAGTCAGTTATGACAAGTCTCGATGCTTTTACTCTAGGAATATTCCAACCACACTGGCTTATTCCCTCAGTGAGGCCCTAGGATTCAAATCGACAAATAATTTAGGACGTTACCTCGGCGTGCCCCTTTTACACGAGCGGGTTAATAAAAGAACCTACTAGTATATTCTGGACAAGGTTCAACACCGTCTCTCCAGGTGGTCAGCTAACCTTTTATCGCTAGCAAGCAGACTCACTCTGACTCAGTCTGTCATTGCAACGATCTCCATTTACACGATGCAGACGGTCCGCCTGTCGCATCAATTATGTGATGACCTGGAGAAAATCATGCGTCAGTTCCTCTGGGGCACGACACCTGATAAAAAGAAGATTAGCTTGATCAATTGGGACATAGTGTGCCTGCCCAAGGAGATGGGGGTCTTGGAATTTACAAAATCAGGGAAACCAATGATGCATTACTTGCCAAACTCAGCTGGTCAATGATTTCTAAGCCAAAAGCTTTATGGGTTAAAGTGCTATCCGCTAAGTATAAATTTGACGCTAACAATTTTCCCCTTTTCTTTGATGATACAGGTGGATTAATGATCTGGAGGAGTATCAAAGCAACTTGGCATCACGTTATGCAAGGAATGAAGTGGATGATAGGGGACGGCTCCCGAACGAGATTCTAGCTCGATCCATGGGTCGATGATTGGGGTCCTCTTCTACCTCACGCAGTAGCCCCGATCCCTCCAAGAATTATTGACCACCGAGTGCACCATTTTACAGACACTACGGGTAATTAGAATTGGACCGCTTTTCATCACCTACTCCCTCCGATGATTTGTTTGGCTATTGCAAGTATCCTTCCGCCGCAGCCGTTCCTAGGGCCGGATAAGCTTATTTGGGGCCTCACAGAGAACGGACATTTCACAACGGCGTCAGCTTACTCCATGATCTTGCACCACAAGGAAGCTATGACCAATGCCTACTAGAGGACTATCTGGAAGTGGTAGGGTCCCCAACGAATCCACGCATTCCTTTGGCTCCTAATGCATGATAAGCTTCTCACTAATCAACAATGGGTCCACAGAAGTTTTACTTCGGATGCGACTTATTACCATTGCCACCTTGACGAATCCTCTCTTCATGTGGTGTGAGACTGCCCCAAAGCCCGCACTCTATGGAATAGGTTTCCCCCTCAAGTTATCAATGCAGAGTTCTTTTCCACGGACAGTAAAGAGTGGCTCATAAAGAACCTTCACACACACCGAGTGGTAGGGGGCTTCGACCGGACTATTATCTTTGGCATAGCATGCTGGTTCCTCTGGTCCTGGAAAAATAGGGCCCTCTTCGAGGATCACTTCTCCTGGTTGCTTTCGCCAGAGCATCAGGTTTTAGAATATATACACCACATTCACATAGCAGTAGATTGGCAACAAAGAACTCAGATGAACAATTGCAATCGTCGAGAACTACTAGTAGGCTGGAGCAAACCTCCCCATAGCTGGGTGAAATTAAATACAGATGGAGCCAACAAAAGCTCTAGCACTTCGGCCACAACAGGTGGCTTGCTGCGCGACAGTTCAGGCGCTTGGTTGGGAGGATTCGCCCAGAATATTAGCTGGTGTTCCCCGTCAATGGCTGAATTTTGGGGTGTGCTTTTAGGCCTTAAGCTGGCATGGTTATTAGGGTACAGCCATATAGTCTTAAAAGTGGATTCGCGTACAGTGACCGATATACTCTCTTCTCCACCGACGTGAGCTACGTCCTTAAACCCTTTAGTGTTGGGAATTCATGAATTGCTTTCCCGTAACTAGATCGTAGTAATTTGACATATTTACCGAGAAAACAATCAGAGTGCAGACTGGCTTGCAAATCATGCAGAACAATTATCCTTAGGGATTACTACTTTTGAGCATCCACTTAGGAGATGCATATCTATCCTTGTAGAGGATGAGTCGGGGGTCTCTTACCCGAGAACTACCGTATAATTTGTAACGTTTAGCTTCCTTTTTTTTAATAAAAGGAAGCGTTAGCATAAACGTAAAGAATTCCGTAACAAGTACTATGATATAATGCCTTCAACATTATTAGGACGAGAACATGAACTCATGAAGTGACTAAGTTTCCAAAAGTCAAGATTTAAAATATAATTATAATAAAAATAATTAAATAAAATAGAAAATATATTTAAAATTTTTAAATATTATTTAGATCAAAGGGCATCTTTTTTTATATGTGTCATTTGAAACAATTTTTTTAATAATTAAAAATAAAACTGCGCGCTAATATTGTGAATGCCATTTAATTTAAAATATTTTAAAATTGACTAATTACAGGCATCGAATAAAGTGTTAAAAGAAGACAAGACTTGGGAGTTTCAGATTTCCATTTCTACTTCTCGTCGCAATTAAACCACACTTCTTCTCAACAACATACTTGCACTCTTGTTGCATTCTTCTGCCTTATCGCGATGTTTCGGGGTGAGGATAAGTCCTACATTCTCAATATCATATCTCTCGGAATTTCTATGGGTGTTGTTTACGGGAGTGTTGACTTGACTCCCCACATACCTTCAACCACTGTGGAAGACGGCGCTGGAACTAGTAAAGACGGGGAACTTATGGAGCTTGGCTATGCAAAAAAAGATATTGGAAAGCAACTGGAGAAGTTGAATGAACATCTGAATCGAGTTAGCCAAGCCTTTAGCAGAGACAGAGAAGTCGAAGGCTCCGTTGTCCACTTATTCAGGAAGCTTCAATCCGAAGCCCAAAACCTGGCCACTAATGCCCAGAGTGACGAAGCCCTTCTTCGTCAATTGATCGCCACCATTGATGAGATTTACGCAATATCTTCCAAGTCTGGCATCCGCTTTGAGAAACAAGGGTATGTTAGAGTGGATAGTGCTTCCAGCTTGATAGACCACCTCCTCAAACAACCTGCTTACCAACAGTATAGTTCGTCCAAGATCCTGTATTTGAAAGGGTTTGAGAAACGTTTTAAGCTGCTCGATGATACATCCCAGGGTCATTTGTTCTGCTTCTCAGTTTTCCCGGAGGGTTCTATTGTGAGGAAGCAAGTGTTAATGCACTGGTGGATTGGAGAGA
>JANSVB020000427.1:675684-703262 GCA_025504935.2 Erythroxylum haughtii | reverse complement strand
ACTTTTGTATCAGTTTCCTTTTTTAGTTTTGTTTAGGGGACTGATAGACTTGTCTATATTTCTGTTGGATGAATTGTTACGAGAATAGTATTGTGGTTTTAAAATTTAGTGATTTCGTTATTATGGTTTTATTATTTCGATGCCATGTGGATTTTAGTCGGTTTGCTCGGTAGTGCACCTTTATCGTGGGTTACGCGTCGGAACGACCTGCGGGCGTCCCGATGTGAACCCTATGGTAAGGGGCGCTACAATTTGTGTATCTTCTGACAGGTCTGTACAGTTTCTTGTCAGAACTTCATGCATGTCTTTAAATGTTTAAATGACAAAACAAAGGAAATTACCTTTTTAGTACATGTGTAATCTTGCTCTATTAAACTGAGAGGAGCCTTCTAAAATGAAGGGGCCTTCTAAACTAGAAAGATCCTACTAAATGAAATGTAAAGACAAATAGTAGAGAATATTCATACATAAATAATATCAGCGAGTTTGCACATACCAAGCTATTTTTTAACACACAAAATCTATCTTCAGAGTGGCTTAGTGAAAATGTTAGCTACTTGATTCTCATTGTTAATATGCAAAAGATCAATAGCTCCTTCTAAAACATAATCTCTAATAAAGTAATGTATGATTTCTATATGCTTAGTCAAATAATGATGCACAGGATTTTTAGAAAGATTTATAACACTAGTATTATCACAAAATATAGGAATATAAGAAAATTTTAGAGAAAAATCTTGTAGTTGATGTTTCATCTATAAGATTTGAGAGCAAAAGCTAGCAGTTGCTATGTATTTTGCTTCAATCATCAAAAGCTCTATGCAATTTTGTTTTTTACAAGACTAAGATACTAGACATTCTTCAAGAAATTGACAGTGATCACTTATGGTTTTTTGGTCGACTTTATCACCTATATAATCTGCATCACAATAGCCCACTATGTGAAATGAATCAGTTTTTGGATACCATAATCTAAAATCCATAATTCTGTGGAGATATCGAAAGAGTCTTTTGACTGTTTGAAGGTGACTTTCTTTTGGATTTGATTAAAATCATGCGCAAAAACACACTAAACATAATGTCTAGTCTTGAGCTTATAAGCTATAGTAGTGATCCAATCATTCCTCTACATTTTGTATCATTTGTGGCTTTGCGTTCTTCATTTTTATCAAGTTTAGTTCTAGTGTACATAGGAGTACCCATCGGTTTGGCATTCTCAAATTGATATTTCTTGATTTTTCTATATATTGTGTATTGTCCTGGCTAATGAAGAATCCTTTTTTTGTTGTCTGATTTGTAATCCAAGAAAGAATGATAATTCTCCCATCAAGCTCATTTAAAAATCCCCTTGCATTAATGCTAAGAATTTTTCACAGCAGGAAGGATAAGCAATACAAAATATTATGTCATCAACATATATTTGCACTACAAGTAAACCATTTATCCTTTTTATTAATAAATAAGGTTTTGTTGACCTTTCCTCTTTCAAAGTTTTCTCAAGAAAAAGTTGAATAACCTTTCCTATCATGTTCGAGGAGCCTACTTTAAACCATACTCAGTTTTGGATAACTTCATCACGTAATCCGGATGATTTTCATCTTCAAAACATGAGGGTTGCTTAACAAATGCTTCTTCATTAATGTAACCATTTAAGAATGCACTTTTAACATCCATTTGGAACAAGTTGAAGTTTCTATAGCATGCAAAGGCAAGTAAAATTCTAATTGATTCCAATCTAGCAATAGGCACATAAGTTTCATTAAAATCAATACCTTCCTATTGATTGTAACCTTGAGCTACAAGTCTAGATTTGTTTCTTACCACTTTACCATTTTCATCAAGTATATTTTGAAATACCCATCGAGTCTTAATGATTGACTTGTTTTGAGGATGAAGTACTAGATTATAGACTCTGTTTTTGTCAAATTGATTCGGTTCGTCCTTTATGGTTGAAACCCAATTTTTGTTGGTAAAGGCCTCTTCTATGGTCTTTGGTTCTATTTGAGATGAAAGCAACAAAGTTGTTCTTGAATTTGTAGAGAGATCTCCTAAAACATATTGATGTGTATCAAGACCCCTTTATTCTCTTGTTGTTTTTCATTACATGGGCTCCTACTGGGAGGTGCTCAAGGAAGGAGGTTACTATGTTCTAACTTTAGAAGGCCTTTTTTATTTTCTAATTCTAAAGGTATTATAGGTGTATTTTTATTCTTCGATGTATTTTTAGGTTCCAATAGATGCTCCTTATCATCTAAGTTAGTTGTTATTGTCGAAGGTAGTGCTTCATCAAATATCATATGTATCAATTCTTCTATCTTCTTTGTTATTTTATTATATACTCTGGATTCTCTACTAACGATACTGTAGCCCAAGAAAATAAATTCGCTTGATCTCACGTCAAACTTTCCAAGGTTGTCTTTTCCATTGTTTAGAATGAAACACTTGCAGCCAAATGCTCGAAAGTAAGCAATATTTGGTTTTCTTCCTTTCCACAGCTCATAGGGGGTCCTTTTTAGAATAAGTCTTATAAGACATATGTTAAGTGCATAACATGTCGTGGATTGTAGTTCTGTCTAGTAACCATGAGATAGTCCACTTTCACATAGCATGGTCCTAGCCATATCAACAAAAGTTTTGTTCTTTCTCTCTATAACTTTATTTTGCTGAGGCATTCTTAGACAAGAGAAGTTGTGAGTTATATTATTGCTATCACAAAATTATTCAAACTTTATGTTATCAAATTCTCCTCCATGATTGATTCGAATTAAAGTGAGGCAGTACCCTTTTTCTATATTAATTTTTCTGTAAAACTTCTAAAACATTTCAAAAACATCATTCTTATTTGATAAGAAATAAATCCATGTAATCTGGAGTAATCATCTATTAGAACATAACCATAATGTTTACCACCAAAACTTTAAGTGCTAGTGGGATCAAATAAATCCATATGCATAAGTTCAAATGATTGGCTAGTAGACACAATATTTTTAGGAGGAAAGATGATTATGACTTGTTTACCTTTTAAACAAGCCTCAAAAACCTAGTTGCTTTAAAACTTTAAGGTCGGTAGTCTTCTTACTAACTCGTTTTTGTACAATTTTGATAGAATGTTCATGCTGGCATGTCCAAAACTTTTGCACCAGATAAATGAATCCTTTTCTAAAAAGACAAAACACTTAACATTTTGTGACGACATGTTTTCCAGTTGAGCAAAATAAATACTATGATTTCTAGGACCAACAAACATAATATTATCATTATGAATATTGACAATTTCATAATGATATGTATAGAAAATGACTTTCTAACCTTTGTCACATAACTGACTTATACTTAATAAGTTATGTTTCAAACCATCAACAAAGAGAATATTATCAACAGAGGTAGAGTTAGAATTAACAATTTTAGTGACCTTTGTTTTATTTTTATCTACAAAGACAACATTACCTCCATCTTTTCTTTTAATGTAGTTAAAGTGTGATATTTCACCTGTTATATGTCTCGAACAACCACTATTAAATATCAATTGATTCTCCTTTGTCTCTGTTTTGAAACATATCTATAAAAAGTATTATCTCATTTTAGGTACCCAAATTTTTATTAGTCCTTTAAGGTTAGTAGTTTTACCTTTTAGTCTCCAAACATACATATGAGATAATTTCTTTTTACAAAAATTACAAGAATGACTAATGTGACCATATTTACCATAGTAATCATACAACACAAATGAATTATAGTTGTTATGATTTTTGCCACTTAGCAAGTTCCTGCTGTTTTGGCTATAGCTACTACTGGATTTAACAAAGAAATTTTTATATGGCCTAATATTGTTATTTTCATTGTATCCTATTCTGGCCTTACCAAAAGTGCATTTACCACTACCAAGCAATGCATCAAGATTCTTCCTTCCATTAACGAATTTTCCAATTCTTTTTTTTATAGATAAGATCTTTCTAGCACTTTTCTCCTTTTCAAGTTCTAAGATGACAACTTTTTCTTCTAACCATCTTACCTTATCATAATCATTTTTTAGCAGTGTAATTTTCAACTTGGCTACTCTTTTTTCCTAAGCTTCTTTTTTAGAAACCTTTTACATATAGTCAACCTCAAGAGACATATTCCTAGTTACCAAATTCTCATTCGTAGATTTCAATGATTTAATCTTACTCTTCAGAGATACATCATTGCTCTTGGACATCTCAACTTCTTTTAAATACTTCACTATCAACCTTTAGTATTGATCATACAATTCATGATATGCATTTTTCAATTCATCAACTTCAATATTAGAGTTAGAATAATATACCTCATCGTCTCCTAATTTACCCATGAAGCAAATGTTGCTGACTTCTGTTGGCTCTTCTTTTTTAAAGCTTTCAAAATCCTCATCTAACTAGGCTGTAGACATTGCTTGGTTTCTAGATTTTCTGTTTTCTGACTTTTCCTTTTGAAGAAGAGGATATTCTGGATTTGTGTGTCCAGGCTTCTTGTAGTGGTAGCATATAATTTGATTGTTTCATGTATTGCTTTTGTTGTTGTTACCTTTTGATAGGAATATGTTGTTTATAGCTTTCTTATTTCCTTCTCTTTTCTTCATCAGTTTTTTTATAGAAGCGCGCATATTTTCTTACCATAAAGTTGAACCCATTATCTCCATCTATTTGTAACTCAGTGTCACTTTCATCACTGTTTGATTTGCCAAGTGTTTTTTTAGTTCCATTCCTTTTCTGTAGGAGGATCCTTCATCTTGCCTAAGTTCAATTTCATGGATCATTATATTTTCTCATAACCAGTTGAGTGAAATGGTGTCTAGATCATTTGTAGTTTCTAAAGCTGTCACCTTAGGTCTTTATTCCTTTACTAGCGACCTCAAAATCTTTTACGAGCTCATCATTGGGATATATCTTTCCAAAGTTCCTTAAGGCCATGATGATGTTGTTGAAGCGTCCGAAGAATTTGTCTATGGTCTCTCCCTGTTTCATGCCAATATTTTTGTATTGATACACTAAAAGACTTATTCTATGCTTCTTTACCTCATTCATTCCTTTAAACATGACTTGTAGTTTGTCTATATTTCTTTTGCTATAGAGCAGTAGGATTTCTTTCATATTCTTTTGGGGACAAGGCACATATCAGGTAATATTTTGCCTTAGATTTTAGTTTTGTATTTCTCTTGTCAACATCAATTTATACTTCTACGTTATCGGAGGTGAGAATTGTAGCTCCAACTCTAATTGCTTGTCGTACTTCGATATCTACATATTAGAGATATATGGTCATTCTCTCTTTCCAATATGAGTAGTTATTTCCTTTGAAGTAAGGCGACTTTGAGACAGATTGTCCTTTAAAAATTCTCAGATTGTTTTCGATGATCTATCATGTGTTGTAAAATACAAAAATGTGAAACCTCGGTCTGATACAAATGATAAAGCAAACACACGCAATAGGGGGTGAATTGTGTGTGACTTAAAAAGTTTTACAAGTTACTTTAAATTCAAAAAGAAATGACAGGAGCCTATCTACAATTAAACCAGTAGGAGCCTATTGTACAATAGGATCCTATTTAAATGGAAGGAACCTGTTAAGTGATAGAAAGCTTGTTAAATGACAAAACCCTATTAAATGAAAAATTTTGTTAAAAACAATTTAAAATAGAAAGCGCCGATTAAAACTGAAAAGAACCTCTTGCAAGTTGAAAACAGAAGAAGTCTATTATAAAAGTGAAGGAGTCTCTTGCTAAAATAAACATACACACAATATAAAGCGGAAGAGAGAGAAGGACGCAATTGATTTACACTGATTAAGCTTACAACCTAAGCCTACGTCCCCAAGTATCCAACTTGATTGTTTCACTATAAAATCAATTAATAAGTTGAAGAGCCTCTCTAATTTCACAAGTTAATATTTTTCAAAGTTCTTCAACGTTTCACACTAATAGTATTTCACTAGCCTCTACAAGCTCTCAAATAAAAATGAGGTTTGCTCGATATGAGCTTCAGTAGTCTCTCTCAACGCATTTTCGCTTTCTAATGTACAAGAGAATTTTTACAAAGATATCACTTTTAAGAATGTATATGCTTTTGATGAAATTTGACAATAAGGCTTCGCAAGCTTCTATATTGTTCAATTTTACTTGTTCACAGTTGCATTGACTCTTCCTTAAATAGGCATTTCCTTTAACTAGCCGTTGCTTCACTTGCATCCTTAATCAACTAGATAGATTTGAATCTGAATAATTTCGACGTTTATCTTTGTTAAAATTTTTCCAGTGATTACGGAGCTAATATGCGACCTTCATAATTAGTAGGATTCTTTCGGATAAATCATTTTTAATAAAGTAAGTTCATAAAGAAGGTTCCTGTAAAAAAGGAAACATATTTCTTATAATTTATTTCCTTTCGAAAATTAACCCATTAACAATATAAATAAATAAATCCAATTTAAATTTTGAAATATCATTATCATCAAAATGGTTAAATATAAACCTTGAGCTAACATTAACAACTTTAAATTAACATTCAAAATAAAAGTCCAAACTCTCACTTGAAACTAGCCAAAAATTAACAAACTGAATGATATCAAAATGCCTTGTTTTCAATCGTCCTCTTTTTAGGCTTCTGCTAACGTCCCTCTCCACTTTCAAACTAATCCAATTATGACACATCCATTTTCGTGTCCTATATATAAAGTTGAGTGCTGCAAAGCTTGTCAGCTATTATGCGATGACAGGAATTTTAGAGGACTTGGGAATGGAAGCTTTCGGGTATTGCAGATTGGCTTGAAAGGTTTTGAGAATGAATGATAATAGATTCGGATGGCAAGGTAGGATACTTACAGACTGGAGGCTTTAGGGATGAGTGAAATTGGAGGCTTTTCTTCCCACACCTTTGGAAGCCTTTGACTTGAGATGGAAAAACCTTAGAATTGTAAACGTTTCTTATTATTTATTTTCTCTTATTTTATAAATTTATTTAAAATAAAATAAATTACTAATTAAGAATACATGTGTTACATTTCACTTTACCAAAGTTAATAAAAAAAACTAAGAATATTATTTTTTAAAAAATATTTTTTACTTTTCACTAGTATTATAAATTTGAATAAAATTTAAATTTAAATTTAAAATTTAACCTTAAAGTTATGTTTAGTTGGACGTACAGTTTTTAATAAAGGAACGAAATGGAATGTAATGGAATGGTTTATATTGAAATGTAATGTAAATGAATATAATATTATAAAATTATTATTTGAAAGGAATAGAAGGGTTTATGATATAATATAGTGAAATATTGTTTAGACAAAGAGTTTATAGTATAATATAGTATAAAGTTGTTCATCATTTTATATTACATCCTAAACTTCTCAAAATCGGAAGTTTTTTATTTTTATTATTTAGGATGAAATGAGATGTAATATGAAACTCTCCTCTTCCATCTCATTTTATTTCATTCTATTATAAACTCTCATCTTAAACGACGAAATAATATTACATTTCATTACATTCCATTAATAAACCCCTAACCAATCATAACCCATATGAGTTTGTTGTTATTATCAAAAGTTTAAAAAAATACTTTTGATTAGCATTATAAATTTGAATAAAATTTAAATTTAAAGTTTACCCTTAAACAAATAGTAAGTAATTAATTTATAAGGGCTTGGAGTAGTAGTAAAGATAACAGTGGTATATCTTGGCCGTTAAACCAATGATGAAAAGCTGACATACTCTTGCAGTGACAGATAGGCTCCGCAGCAACCATAAAAGATAAAACTGCATTGCAGGGCTTTCATGTTCAACAACATTAAACCCTCAAAGCATATCGTCCATGGAGTTCCACTTACTTCCCATATTTGTCTTCCTTGTCTTCGTTCTCATATGGGAGAAGTTACAAAACAAATGGTTGAATAATTTCAACCTCCCACCTGGGCCTTGGAAGATACCTTTGATTGGAAACATGCATCAGTTAGTTGGCTCATCACCCCATTGTTGCCTAAGAAACTTGGCCAACAGTTATGGACCACTCATGCACCTTCAGCTTAGAGAAGTTTCTTACATAGTTATTTCATCGGCAGGAGTTGCCAAGGAAGTGCTCCAGACATATGAAGTTGCCTTCTTTCAAAGGCCTTCTATCTTAGCTACGAGATTGATCTCTTCAGAGGCCAAAAGTTTTGTTTTTGCAGCATATGGAGATTACTGGAGGCAGTTGCGAAAAGTTTTGGTTATGGAGCTGTTGAGTGCGAGACAAGTACAGTCATTCAGATCAATCAGGGAAGAAGAGGCTTCCCAGTTCGTTAGATCAATTTCTACCAGTGGAACTTCAGTTATCAATCTCAGTAAGCTAATATTTTCTTTGACATATAACATCACTTCGAAGGCGGCCTTTGGTAAGATATGCAAGGACCAAGAAGCATTTTTACTGGTTGCTGAGGAAATTATTAAGGTAGCTTCAGGATTAAGTGTCTCAGACATGTTTCCTTCCTTTAAGTTGCTCCATATCATGAGTGGGATGAAGGCTCAAGTAAAAAGGCTACATAAAGATGCCAGCAGGATACTCGAAAACATCATCAATGAACACAGAACAAGGGAGACTAGAGTAAATTCTGATAGCAAAGAAAAAATTTATGATCTAGTTGATGTTCTTTTGAGTCTTCAGGAGCGAAAGGGCCTTGAATTTGACTTGACAGATGAGCACATAAAAGCACTTATCTTGGTTAGTTTACTTACTGTTCCTTTTCTTTGTTTAAGTTTGTTTCTGACTCATAGAGTGAATACGCAAGCTTAAGACTTCAAATTTTTAGCTTTTGTTAGTGATCTTAGAGTGATTGAAGGTATCTGATACACGTGCATATGCTTTTATTGATATCTGAATCCTTATACGTCCAGGACCCCACGTATTTTTTATGGTTTATGAGGGTAAATTATATTGAGGAACTTGAAAAAGTTTGAGGGTGTTTTAGGACAATTAAGCCCAGGCCCTTGAACATATAAATATAAATATAAATATTAGCTTAACTTTTTATGTTTGACATCTTTAATTTTCAAAAAAAAATTGTGTAACTTTATGGTTTACATATATATGTATGAAAAAAATTAATAAAAATTACTTATTTTGATTTTTCAATATTTTTATTCTTTTGTCACTTATTTACTAATTAATAATAATAAACTTCATTATTTTACATAATTTTTATATACTTTATTATTTCTTATCAAATATAGAGGCATTTGGTATTCATTATCTATATATAAGTTTTAGTGTAGAAAATTAAAAATATGTAGAAATTATCTAATTCAATTTTCTTGCAAAGATTATATTAGTAAATTAATTTGCTATCACTATTTGAATATATATATATATGTGTAAAAAATAATATTTAATTTACTGTTTAAAAATATTATATCTCATTTCAATTATATTAATATGATATTGAAAATATTTAAACAATGCTATTAAATTATTAACTATTTAATTTTTAATGTTATCGCTAGTTCGATATTTTAGCAAATTTTATTTTTCATACATCGTAATTTGAAAATCTTTAGTCCTTAAAATTAATAATTTTGCTAGTGCTATTTAAAAATTTAACCCAGGCCTAAAATTTAAAATCAGGGCCGAGTAAAAGAAGGCGCCAACCTGGAATCACGTTCGTTATATGGATAGAACAGAAGGGTTATCTAAGCTGGTTTTCTTGAAAGCAAATTGTACATAGATGTTGTCTTTTTGCTGAACGTGTTGATAATGGTATCTCAGGACATATTCTTAGCTGGGAGTGAAACATCATCAACGGCTCTTGAGTGGGCAGTGTCAGAATTGCTAAAAAATCCAAGAAGCATGAAGAAGGCACAAACTGAAACAAGGCAGGTTTTTGGTAGACAAGGAGCTGTTGATGAAACAAGGCTTCAAGATTTACATTATCTAAAGTTGGTCATCAAAGAAACTTTGAGATTACACCCTCCTGCCCCTTTGCTGATTCCAAGAGAATGTACCAAGACTTGTAAAATCCTTGGATACGAAATACCAGTGAAATCTAGAGTTATCATCAATGCATGGGCTATTGGAAGGGATCCAACTTATTGGAACGAACCTGAGAAATTCTGCCCGGAGCGATTCCTTGACACTTCTATCGATTACAAAGGGAATAGTTTTGAATTTATTCCTTTCGGTGCTGGAAGAAGAATTTGTCCTGGCATATCACTTGCCCATGCCAATATTGAGTTTCCACTTGCCACATTGCTTTACCATTTTGACTGGCAGCTCCCCAACAACATGAAGCCAGAAAACATCGACATGTCAGAGATTTTCGGCGTTACGGTTAGAAGAAAAAGGGACCTGCTCCTAGTGCCTATTCCTTACAATCCTTGAGCAAGGACACTATGTTCAAGTGCTCACTATGAATTAACAATGACACAATGGGGCCAGTTTCTGGTATAACAAGGAATCTCCATGTTGATAATCATGTAATGAAATTGTGTCCTACGGTACTGAACAATGTTATTAAAACCGGACCGGACCGGGCGGTCCGGCCGGAATTCATGATGAATAACCGTTGCAAGTAAAAACCGGCCGGTTTTCTTAGGAACCGGTTATTTGATAACCGGACCCTTCTCCTTCGTTTTCGAACAGGTAGATGAGAGTGCCGCCGGCAAACCTGTTGGTCCACTCCAGAAGCTGCGAAGAAAAGGTTGGAAGACAGATCCAAACTTTGCATCTGACGAATCAACTAAAGAAACTTGAAAGGAGGGCAACAATCTTCAATCTTCAGGACCCTAACATCTCCGACCCCTAATTTTCCCTCTGATTTTTCAGATGTAATTGCAATCACCGACCTTCACACTTGCCCTTCAACCAACGTCGAGACTGCCTCAACCTTCTATTTCAACCATCATTCATCCCTCTCTTTCAATCTCGTCTATCTCCACCTTCCTCACGAAAATCCCATCCACCCCAACTTTTTGCACAGCAAGACTCTCCCTCCCTCCATCTGTCGATTTCCTCCCACACGCACACGAAACCCACTTTAATCGCTGCCAACGAAGACGTTAACCTCTCCGCCCGATGACGGTCTGTGTTTGAAGATGCCAGGGGAACTTAGAGAAGAGAGAGCGCCGGTTGTTATTGATGAGAAGAATAATGAAGAAAAGAAAGATCTCGAACCCCTAAAGCTTGCCCTAGTATCTGTTTGTTTCTCATATCAGCGGAAGAACATAGCGCGACATGGGTAAGGTACACGGATCGTTGGCTCGTGCTGGTAAGGTGAGAGGCCAAACCCCTAAAGTTGCCAAGCAAGACAAGAAGAAGAAGCCTCGCGGCCGTGCTCACAAGAGGATGCAATACAACCGCCGTTTTGTCACCGCCGGTAGGCCTCCTTTAGCCCCTAAAGTTATTTAAAGATTTCAATAATGGGAATTTTCTTTTTGTGTGCACGTACTTGTTTAGAGTGAAGTCTTGGCGTTGTTGAATGTGGTGATTAATTCCTTATTCTTGTTCATTGTTGATGACCCAAGTAGTTTGGGAGTGGCTCTCGCTATTTTTATCTTTGTGTCTACCAATTATAAAAATACTTACAGGTTCTTTAAATTGCTACTGAAATGTTTCATCTTCAAGAACTGTATAACTAGATTTGATGCCGGGTATATATTATATGAACTTCTAGCATATTGCACATGATAGCGGGGATATCCTTTATTATAAGCTGATGCTTCGGTACCGTTTTTTATTTTCTTGTATGATGGTTGTCGATTTGGTTTGCTGCAATTTGATTAATCCTTGCACCCTTTTTCGCATAGTAGTTGGTCATACTGTGAATTATGATGGAGTAACAGGACGTCATTTTGGTTCTAATTGCAGTTGTTGGATTCGGCAAGAAGAGAGGACCAAACTCATCTGATAAGTAAAGCTTGATTGGACGAGTAATTACTACTAGTCATGTAGGAGAGAGATTTTGTTGGGTGTTTCTTATTTGGATTTTTCGTATCGATTGTTATATTGTTTATATCCTCTGTCTTAAGACTCTGTTAAAAGCCTGGACCCTTTTTTGTTAACAAGAGATTCTGTGGATTCATGTAAAATTTGATGAATTTAGCCATTTGTGCAGTTTATTATTATCAGGAACATGCCTGAATAGGAACCAATTGAATTGATCTGTGAGTACAATTTCTTGCTCCTGGTATGAAGATGAAAATATACTATACCCGCAGAGTCGGCCCAGTTAGGGGGCATTCTGTAAGTATATGAATAGATTAGTCGGAATGGCATTGTCGTGTAGCTCATAAATTATGAGTTCAATAGCCAGAAATGTTAAGAATCCGAAAACAGTCGTAGCTTGCTGCTACAGTAGTGCATATTGGTACCTTGTTGAGGACGACAATATCCCTTTCATATGGGGAAAAGATAGAGGCGTTTATATTGATTTCGTGCTTTAAAGTATAGGAAATATCGAGCACATACTTTTGGAAATACAAACGAGAAACATACAAGCTGCAGGATCGTTAGATTGAATGGAAATAATCATTAAAGTCCTTTCTATTATTAAAATTTCCCATGTTTGAAATTACGAACGAAAGGAATTGTACTCATCGCAAGTCTGAAGAGTGAGGGCCGTACTCATCGACTGAATAGATTGGGTGTACAACGCCTACAATTAGCTTGGTAAAACAAGCAGGAACACTCATCGACTGAATAGATTAGGTGTACAACGCCTACAATTAGCTTGGTAAAACAAGCAGGAACTTTGGCAGTAATTAATAGGATTTCTATCCTTGACATGATTTGCTAAGTAACTGGTGTCACCTTCTTGTAGCGTGCAAAAGATTCGAATTCGCTTAAGGACTAACTAGAATGATATGCCTGGCGCATTTTCTATGTCTCATTTTTGTTTAGATTCGAATTCGCTTAAGGACTAACTAGAAGGATATGCCCGGCGCATTTTCAATGTCTCATTTTTGTTTAGTACAATTAAAAGGAATCCGCTTTCTTAAAGAAAAGCAAGTACGATAAGTGCCTCATGTTTATGGGCATTAACAGTATAAACATTAAGCATGCATAAATAAATCTCTTAATATCTTCTTAATTTACCTCATTATAATAAACCATATAATGCAAGTTATGATGGTCTTCGTCGACTTCCTTCTATATAACACAATACTAACAATTTATCAAGTCAGATAATATAAGTGGTATACAAATATCATAAAGGTTCACACTAATATCTCATAGACAATTTTATTCCTTATTTAATAATAATTACATATGCTCATTCATAATAAATAAGAAAATTGCCAACCAGAAACTTTATTGAGCTCAAAAGTGATAAAAAGTCATCAAAAACATCATCAATATAACTAAGGCTCATTCTTTAAACATATTCTTTAAATATCTTTGGTGAAAGGCCTTTAGTTAAGTGATCTACAATCATAAAATCCGTCTTACTATGTTTAATACATACTCTTTATTTATGCCTCCTTTATGGCAAAAATATTTCAACTCCAAATATTTAGCATCCTAAAGTTGTCATTCTTTGAGAAGAATTGTTACAATAAATTTTCAGTAGCTTAGTAATGATGTCGATAATCTCAAACCCTGGGATAAAGTTCTGCAACCATAAAGCAAGAATTGTGGCCTCAAAATAAGTTACAAATTTTACTAGATTGTTTAGCATTTTTCTATAAAATTACTCCTACTAGTAAAAACAAGTAGCCAAACGTTGATTTTCTACTGTCAATCCATCCAACAAAATCGAAATCTGAATATCCAACCACTTCTAATAAATTAGAACTTTTATATATGAGAATATAGTCAATTGTTCCTCGATGATATCTAAAGACTTTCTTTGCAACTTTCCAGCTGTCTATACTAGGACTACTTTGACTTCTACTTAGCATTCCAACTGCAAAGTTAATATCATATCGTGTGCATGTTTGCAAATACATCAGACTGTCCACAACAAAAGCATATGGAATAGATTCCATTCTACGTTCCACATCTTTCTTTACACATTGCATAAAATTAAATTTATCGCTTTTTTATTAAGACAATCCTTATTAAACAATATTTTGTGCCATTGAATTTAACTCATCTTTCATAGCATCAATCGACTTATCTTATGAAAATGAAACAAGAACATTATTAATACTAAAATCAAGTTTTAATGCTAGCAATTAAACTATATATTCATTAGGAATAATTGATATCTTTATTTTTACATGTTTATTCGAGCTATTTCATGTGGTTCATTTAAATTGATTGGATGTAAGTTAGTATTTTCATGAAGTATAGTTTCATCCAAATCTTGTCCAAAATTATTTTGTTATTTCAATGTTGAGTCAACATTTGGTATAGATGTGGATACTGAAACATTCATGAGTAATGGAACATCAACTATTTAAGTAATATCCAAAACATGTTTTACAATACTCCCACTAACTTCCAAGATTTTTAATAAACTTGGTATTAGCTGCTTCAAGGATTCTGGGACAGTGGTTTAGATAGTAAAACCTATACCCTTTAGATTTCTCTAGATAACCAATAAAGTAATCACTAACTATTCGAGGCTCTAATTTTTTTATACCCTTTAGATTTCTCTAGATAACCAATAAAGTAATCACTAACTATTCAAGAATCTAATTTTTTCTTGTGGATTATAAACTCGTTCTTCTACTAAACAACCTCAAACATACAGGTGCCTCATCCTAGATTTCCTTCCAGTCCTTAACTCAAAAACAATTTTGGTACTGCCATACTAGGAATTTTATTTAGCAAATACATAATGGTTTTAAGTGCATGCCTTCACAAACTTTTAGGTAATGAAGAATTACTTATCGCAGTCCTAACCATATCTACTAATGTCCTAACACTAATTCTTGAGGTGTACCTGACATGGTATATTGTGCATATATGCTATGTTTCTGGAGAAACCTTACAAATGGATGTCAACATTGTCCTAGTTCATCATATTTTTCATAATATTTACCATCTCTATCAAATCTTGTAATTCTCACTTTTTTTAATATAATTACCTTTCAGTCTCATTTACAAACACCTTAAAGGTGTCTACAACTTAAGATTTTTCATTAAGCAAATAGACATATGTGTAAAATGAAAAATCATCTATAAAGGTGATAAGATAATTTTATCCACTAAAAGATGGAGTGTTAAAAGGTTTATATATATTAGTATGTATAATTTCAAGGAGTTGAGTACTTCTTGTGGCTCATTTCTTACAATATTTGGTTTTCTTTTCCTTGATGCAACCCATACATAAATCGAGATCAACAAAATTTAAATTTAAAAGAATTTCAATCTTTCTAATATTTTTTTAGATATATGACCTAAGGATTTATACCACAATTAAGTTGAATGATCATTTATTATGCTACGTTTAGTTCTAATGGTATGATAAACAGAAAATATAGATTTAGAAAAATTAACATAAAGTTTTAATTTACATAAACCACCCATAACAATTCCACAAATAATAATGAAATTATGTTTAAATAAACTAAAACAACCACCATCAAACTTAAAAGTAAACTCACTTCCATCAAGTTTAGAAACAAAAATTAAGTTTCTAGAAAATAAAGGTGTATAGAGAGTTTTTACTAGACTCAGTGATAACTAATATCTAACATTAGATGATAAGTCCGTACGCCTTCAATTAAAATTAAGTTTAATGTTATTGGCAATAGTCATTCACATGAAACTAAGGCACACTATGTTAGAACTTTCTCATATTTTATTGTTTGTCTTCTCAACCTTATTGCTCGTAACAGTAATGGCAATAGTTTTTTCTTATAATAATGTTAAATCAAGATACAAAACACCTAAATAGAAATTGACTTATTCATACTATTAAGAGAAGTTTACACCATTAAACACAGCAATAGAAGAAGCATACAAATAAAGAAAAATAACTACAAATATATAAATGCTCAATAAATTATCAAATTCAAATAATTAAACATTTTAGAACATACGATAGGTTTTCTTTGGGCAAACTCAACAATATATTATCATAAGTTTAATGTTGTACACATTTTTTTAGGTAATAAACTAAAACTCATCAAATACAATCAATATATTTAGATATATAACATATTTGACAAGTGAATATTAATTTTCCTATATTATTTTTATTAGTCATAGAGTATTAATTTATCTTTGGGCAAATTCTAAATTCTATCAACTCATACACATCATTTATCCATATAATTAATTCAATAATAGACATTAATATTTTATGAATGAATGATTATATATACATGAAAAAAATTAATTTAATTAATTTGATCACTTTAGAGACAAACAAATTACCTTTTATAATATTATGTAGTTATGTATAAATTTAACACATAACATATAATTTTAAATTTCAATAATAATTTGCATAAAGCTAACAAGAAATCATTAATACAATTAATAGAATACACAGCATCATAATAAAATAAAAATTTTATTAAATTATGAAAATAGAAAATAAAAGGAATTAACTTAATTAAGTATGCAACCATAAACTTTGAATGCTGATAAAAATTATAGTGAAATTTAAATTAGTAATTGATTGTTATTCAGCGATTATGATGTTAGGGTTTCGCCTAAGAGACTAAAGTTTGATTCCCAACAAGGACGTTATCCTTATTTTTCTTCTTTAAAAATTTTACTTCAATTAGAGTTCTAAGGCAAGGGTGTTTAGCTTCACCTAACAATCCAAAGTTCAATTCTCCTGAAGATATTATTTTTATGCAAATAATTAACAATAAAGTTTAGATCTTAAAAATCCCATTATAATAATTTCTCGTAATAATAAAAATTAATTTTTATTTTTATTTTTTATACAAATCATCAATAATAAATAATCACAAAACTCTTCAAACGTCAAAATATTTAGCAATCATAATAAAATAATTATAGTAAAATACACTAACAAATTGTTTATTCAAAATACAAACTCAAATATTACATATAAAGACATGATCTTTATGAAATAAAATCAAAATTAATATTCATAACCTTAAGATCTTGAATAAATAAATGTCACAAATCATAAAAGTGTAATATCACGTACCTAATGCAGAAAATGCTATTATCTTAAAGAGATAAAAAAAATTTACGATATTCTTAGTCAAAATTGGTTTCTATCTTTTAACTCTCTTACTATTTCAAAAACTTGATGAAAAATAATTTGTAATACTAATTAGTAAAGAGATGACCAATTTATATATCTATGATTTTTAATCTAATATGCCCACAAATGATCAAAATAAATGGTTGAGATTTTATTTCACTATTAACTAGGAAGTATGAACCATTTAAATTATTTAATTATATTAATATCATTATTATTATATTTAAAATATGACCACTAATTGGACTACATTATAAAACCACAAGTCCATTTTTGGTCCAAGCTTGAGCAGTTGAAAAGACATTATGACACTATAATTTGTTGGAAACTAATGCAGAAACATGTTTTACTGGTCTTTAAATTAAGTTATTAGTTTGTTCCCATTCTTTAGGCTCAAGTTGCTATTTTTTAGAGACTTGTTTCTTGTCATGAGTAGTGTGGTAGTGAAGTAGTGTGACCTTGTTTTTGTTTTATTAAGTTGTTATTTCTTTTGTGTATAAAATACTTTGATCAGATGAATGAGAATTGCGTCAGTTCTGCCCATTTTGTTCTATTCTACCACTTGTTTATTAAAAGTTCACTTTCCAACAACCTATTCTCCAACATTTGGTATTAGAGCAAGTTCGACCAAGCATAGCCAATAGCACCAATGTGAATCCATCATTGACTATAATTCCAATCTTCCAAGGCAGTAGCTATGACATTTAGAGCACAAAAATGAAGACATTATTCATGTCCCAAGATGTGTGGGACTTAGTGGAAAATTATTATACAGAAGCTGAATTTATCATCGAAACTTTACGAGAAGTATGGAAGAAAGATGCAAAAGCCTTATTTTTTATCCAACAAGTAGTGGACGAGGCAATCTTCCCACTAATTTCAACAACCACAAAATCAAAGGAAGCTTGAGATGCTCTACAAAAATCCTACTAAGGTAATGCTAAGTTGATGATTGTGAAACTTCAAACTATTCGTCGAAATATTGAAGGTATGCTTATGAAAGATTCTGATTCACTAGAAAACTATATTTGCAAGATGATGGAGGTTGTGAATCAAATCAGAAAATTTGGTGAGATTTTACCTTATAAAAAAGTTGTGAAAATTCTTAGAAGTTTGCCTAATAAATATGATTATATTGTAGTTGCTATAGAAAAGTCGAAAGACTTAAGTATAGTAACAGCAGAAACGGTTCTTGGCTCTCTTTGTTCTCATGAAGATAGGATTAAGTGTTATGACAGCAATACAGTGGAAAACACTTTTCAGAGAAAGACACAGTTTTCCAAAAACAAAGAAGGAGAGTTAAGTGGTAGAGGTAGCTCTAACCGAGGACGTGGAGGTCGATTTTCACATGGTAACAAAGGAGGTAAATATAGAGACCGCAATCAAAACAATAACCACCATCTAAGGACTGATGACAGAGGTGAAAATTCAAGCCTAAAGTAGTGTTTTTATTGTAAGAAGTATGGCCATATAGAAAGGTTTTGTCAACTTAAAGAAAGATAGGAAAATCTCGCCCAAGAAAAGGACGAGGATGATACGAAGAGCCTATTCCTAGCTTAGTATTCATCCCAAGAAAGTGTTTCAAATATGTGGTATGTAGATAGTGGTTGCAACCACATGACTAGAAAACTTGACTTGTTCACCAAACCAGACAAGTCCGTGACTAGCCAGGTAACTATAAGAGATGAAATTGTTCGTGAGGCTCATGGAAAGCTGGTAAACAACACTGGGATGCTTTTCTCAAAGGCAAGGCAAGGAGAGTTGAAAATCTTGCTGCTTTGATACATGTTGATGATTGTGGATCAATGCGAACTCCTTCACTCAACAACAACATATACTTTATTATATTTGTTGATGACTTTAGCAAAATGACTTGGGTGTATTTTGTTAAAGAGAAATCAGATACACTGCCAATTTTTAAGAAGTTTAAAGCATTTGTGGAAAAAAAAAAAAAAGATAGACGGCCCTTGAAGATCTTAAGGACAAATCATGGTGGAGAATTTGTTTTGGAAGAGTTTGACATTTTTTGTGAAAAGTATAACATTCAACGACAACTTACAGCTAGTTTCGCACCTCAATAAATGGTGTGACTGAAAGAAAGAATAGGAGTCTTGTGGAGATGGCCAAAAGTATGATAAAGGCTAAAGCTCGTTCAAAAAGCTTTTGAGCAGAAGCAGTGCTTACGACAACCTATATTCTCAACCAGATTCCTACAATAGCTTTACAACACCAAACTCATTTTGAAACTTGACATGGGTGGAAGCCTAAGATAATCACTTTAAGGTTTTTGGAAGTCTTGCTTTTGTTCATATTCCTACCCAAAAGAGAACAAAGATTGATGAAAATGGTGTAAGATGTATTTTTGTAGGGTATAGAGCGAAAGTGAAGGGCTATAGATTTTACAATTCTTACACCAAGAAGTTACTAATCAATCGTGATGTAGTATTTGATGAAAAGAGCTCTTGGATTTGGTATGATGCACAGCACCATACAAAGTTCATGGAAAGTAATGATAAAACTCCATCTGCTGTTGGTGAAGAAAGAAATGACAGCTCCAATCCATCGAAACCAGTAGCTAGTTTATCTATGTCTTGAAGTTCATCTACACCTAATTCATCTTCCTCATAGATATAACCAACAAAATGATCTTTAAATGAAATTTATGCCGTTCATATATGTCTTGAAGTTCATCTACACCTAATTCATCTTCCTCAGAGATATAATCAACAAAATGATCTTTGAATGAAATTTGTGCAATAACAGAGAGATGTCAGATGGGAAAAAGTTAAAGAACCAAGTTCATTTGAAGAAGCAATGCAAGTGACAGAATATTTTGATGCTACGGATGAAGAAATGAAGGGTTTGGAGAGAAACAAGACATGAGAACTAGTTGAACTAACTTGCAACAAAGAGGCAGTGGGCTTGAAATGGATCTAGAAGGTTAAGTGCAAGTCATATGGTTCGATTTAGAAGTACAAGGCAAGGTTGGTTGCTCGGGGCTACATACAACACGAGGGAGTAGAATTTGATGAGACTTTCGCTCCGATTTCGAGTTTTGATATTATCCGAGAAAATGGTTGCGGCTTTCACTTGTGGTTATTTCATGTCATCCAATATTTACATAAATGCACAAGACATTGAAACTAGGCATCACTTTATCAAGGAGCTTGTGGAAAAAGGGAGCATTAAAGTTATCCATTACATTACAAGTATTCAAATGGCTGATCTTTTCACTAAAGTCACTTACTTTAGAAAAGTTCAAGAGTTTGAGAGAGTTATTGGGTGTTACTAATTTCTGCATTAAAGGAGAGTATGTTAGAAACTATGACTAGTCTTTGAATTAAGCTATTAGTTTGTTCCTATTCTTTACGCTCCAAGTTGTTATTTTTTAGACATGTTTCTAATCTCAGAGTAGCGCGGTAGGGAAGTAGTGTTTCCTTGTTTTTTGTTAAAGTTGTTATTTCTTTTGTATATAAAATGCTTTGATCAGATGAACGAAAATTGCGTTAGTTATGCTCATTTTGTTCTTGCCTGCCACTTGTTTGTTAAAAGTTCTCTTACAGCTATTATATTTTCGGCAGCCTATTCTCCAACATAATTTGCAGGTTGTGCAGTTTATAATACCAATTCTCGAGTTTATAATTTGAAGATGCTACAAGCTAGTACAATGCTTGCTGGTTTCACAGCTCCTCATGGAAGGTCGGACTGGTTGATTTGGATTCCAATTTGGATTTCAGGAGGTACCTTGTAGCTAATGACGCATGCAGTGCCGCACCGTATGGAAGCACTTCTTCGTTGAGTTTGTAAAATGGTGAATGACTTGATGCAAGTGGTCCTTGGGTTTCATTTTTCATCCCCAGAAAGCAGAAGTATCCAGGGATAGCTTCAGCTAAAAATGAGAAATCTTCTGCGCCCATCACCGGTTGAGCTTCTTTAACGTTCTGGGTGCCAAGCATGTCTGCTGCAACATCTAGGAAATGCTCGTGCAGCCCTCTGTCATTTACAGTTGGTGGGTAAAATGGACTACCGTTTGGATGAAAAGTGACAGTTGCATTGCACCTTTGTACACCAGCTTGCTTTACAATGACCTGTTATTCTCACAGTACGAAGTTAGCATCAGGAACAATTTTCTTGACTGCATGACGTAACAATATATTCAGAGTTAAGGGGTGAAGACAATATCAAGAGAACTGTTTGTCAAAGATCAGAGGTATAAGCATTAAAAAAGTGGAAGGGTACCTCTTCGATTCTTTGCTTAAGTAGGACAAAGCCCTCTTTAGAAAATGCCCTAAATGTTCCACCGATAGCAACAGAATCTGGAATAACATTGAATGTGCCACCTCCTTCAAATTTTGCAACGGTTACCACCTGCACTTGCATATGTTATGTTAGAATTTTTGTCCAGAAGTTGAAAGAAAAGAATGCTCTGTCGTAGAAAATAGGCTTAGCTTACAAACACAGGCAACAAAAGCTAAAATTCATGTTGTGATTTATCATTGGCAAAGATGATTCACATCACATACCGAAGCAGAAACACTTCTCCTCTAGGTTCTCGTGAGTAATTATGCCTACTTGAGGAGGATAATTTCCTTGCTTTAAGAAAGAAGAGCAAAAAGATCTCTTTCATTTTATGAAAAACAGGCAATTTGTAGGCCATCAGAAACCCCAGCTGTTTGTTCGTGGTTTGTTTTAAAAGCATTCCAATTTGCATAAGAAAACTAGCAAATAAAAATACCATCAAAAGGAAAAAATGAGAGGGATGATACTATTCTAGAGATATATTAAACACATTTCTACAAACAATACTTGACACATAAAAGGCCCAACGACAGCTGACAAATTAAATTGCATCGAACTGGTTTTGGTCCCTTTCTTTAGGTGAATCCATTTGGTTCTTGCAGTTAAACTTGCTTATGTATTTTAACCACAGAGAGCATAAGAAAACTTCTTATAACTTAAAAAGCACCTGCGAATCCAAAGGATCAGCTTCACGAGAAACAAGATGTTGCAAACTAATGATCACGCTAGAAGCTGCCAAGATAGGGTCTATTGTGTGCTGAGGAATGGCGGCATGACCCCCCTTTCCATTTATCACTGCCTCAAAGAAATCATTCCCAGCTAAAAGTGATCCATACCTGCTGGCAACTGTACCAATATGGTAGCGCGCAGAAACATGGATTCCAAATATAGCATCAACTTTATCAAGGACTCCAGCTTCAACCATTTTCCTGGCTCCTCCACCTCCTTCCTCAGCTGGTTGAAATATAAGCACAACTGTTCCCTATCAAAACAATGAGATAATAGTTCACTTCCATTTTCATGCAGAATCAGCATTCTGCAATAACTAGCTAATTAATTATATATGACTGCAAAAGACTGATTAATGGTTAAAAACTAGGATTTCTTCGACATGCAAGAACCTGTTATAAGCAAGTCAAAGATTGGCACAAATGACAGGTAACATTGAGCTAAAACAAAAACAAAAGTTGCATTGTGCTTCAGGCCATGTTTTTGGAAATCAAAGTTTCAAGGTTATTTTAATAAGATTATGACCCAAAAAAGCCATGAAACTACTGGAAACACGATCACAGTGCTGCAGATGAATGTTATCATCTGTGAAGATGGATGTCCAACATCTTTTAAATCGTTGAATCATATCACTTATTATACAGAGTTACGGAAACTGATGATGGTTGAGCTCTATTCTTCTAACCAAATAAATATGCCAATCCCTCCTAAAGATATCTAAAGACAAAATACAGGAGAAAGAGATGGATTAGATGCAGAACCTTCAAATCATGGCGATGTTCTTGAAGCAATTTAGCAGCACCAAGAAGCATAGCAACATGTGCGTCGTGCCCACAAGCATGCATTTTTCCATGAACTTTGCTTTTGTGCTCCCACTCTAACGCTTCCTGTAACAACAACAACCAAAACTGTACTGTTATTCATTGCCATCCCGATAAATCGCTTTCGCAGTCTTATAAGCTTCTATTCACTATCTAGAGCTTTTTTCTTCTTCATCTGCGTGTGCATACTATTTAAAGCTATAGGATCTAAACAACCGACGTTTGTATTCTGTTTCCATTATCTTTCTTTTGGAGTCCAAGTTCTGAGGCCTATTATCAACAAGCAAGCACAGAAAGTTGGAAAAAAAAATTCAAAAGAATACTGAAGCAAGACCTCAATAGCCAGAGCATCCATATCTGCTCTGATGGCAACGAAAGGAGGACCACCATTGCCAATGTAACCAACAACACCAGTCACAGCAACTGGGTACTTATAATGAATGCCCAGGTGATCCAGTTCAGCTCTTATAAGCTTGCTGGTCTCGAACTCCTCAAAACCAAGCTCTGGATTTTCATGGATTTTTCTCCTGATACTGACCATATAATCTACAAGCTCTGGTTTCTTGGCATAGTCAAGGAAATAGACAGGTATTTGACCACCTTCTATTTGGCTCAGAACACCTTCAGAGTTGCTGAACTCTGGGATGAACAAGTGAAGAGCTATAACGAGAGACACCCATTTGGAAAAACCCATGAATTTGTGTTAGAATCTTCTGTTGTGGGGTTGGTGCCTTGATGGTAAAGATAGGATCTATGCTCACTGTTCAGTGTCATTAATCATAGACAGGGGCTACCCAAGTAACCCACAAGGCCACAAAGAAGTCCACGGAAGGTATCCGCTTGGATTCGGAGTGATCCTTCTGTTGCAAACTTGGAGTACAAAACAATTCATATGCTTTTCAAGGAGCAATAATTTTAACAATTTGGAAATTACATTTTTTATTTTTTTCTATGACTATGCATCATTCAGACTTTTAAATTTAAATTTATTTTAAAAATAGTCTACGATTATCCTTTCTATTTAATTTAAGGTATTAATATAACAAATTATGTGATATTAAGTATTTAAAAATATTAGAACTTCTAACCTTAGCCACCATCGGCCTACTATTGCTTTGTCGGCTGTTACTGGGCTATTGTCCATATCTTCGAAGTTTCTCCCAGTTATTCTATATCTTTTGGTAAAAACTCGTAGAAAGCACAAGTGCGTGTTAAGAAGTGAGGAGATTTAGAGAGGAGAGAAGTATTTAGAAGAAGAGATTGTATTTCACTTGAATGATTTTAGTTCAAGTACAAAGAGGTATTTATAGGTAAAAAAATGACTCTTCATATTTAAGTACATGAACCCAAATAAATAAACCATACATGAACTCAAAACTATACATGAACCAATATTTAATTATGTAACTAATACATGAACATAATTAAACTCTTAACAATGAACTTAAACATCCATGTATCTAGACTTTAAACATGCATGTACCTAGAATAACTTTCAAATTGCTCTTCAATACTCCCCCTTAATTTGAAATTTTCTTTCGAACTCCAAGTCTTGTCCTGAAATGTTGAAAATTTTCAAATTTGAGTGATTTTGTAAAAATATCCGCAACTTGATCATTAGTCCTCACATGCTTGAGTTCCACTTCATTATTTTGCTTGTAGCCTTTAGCAACGAGCCTTGCTTTATATTTCTCTACACCTAAATTGTCATTCTTTTTTATCTTGTAGACCCATTTGACTCCAATAACTTTGTGACCTTTAGGAAGAGTTGATAATTTCCAAGTATTGTTTTTCTTTATTGCCTTGATCTCCTCCTCCATGGCTTGTCTCCATCTTTTGTCCTTCATAGCCTCCCTAAAATTTAAAGGTTCATTGTTTACTAGAAGATAAAAGAAATTACTTACATCAACATCATTGATTTCTTCTGTTTGTTCATAAATATCATAAATACTCCTTATTTTCCATGCTCCATCACTTGAGTGGACGAAGAAGAATGAGGCGTATTTGGAGAAGCAAGTAGAGTTGTCTCTTGAATATTTGTTGTGGTTTCTTGCTCTTCATCTTCAAAGTATAGGAAAAAATCATAAGTGCATTCTTCTTGTGTCTCCCAATCCTATGTTTCTTCTTCATCAAATTCAACATCTTTGCTCACAACAATCCTTCCATTGCGTGGATTGTACAATCGGTAGCCTTTTGAATTTTGGTCATAACCAATGAATACATACTTAACACTTCGATCATCAAGCTTAGATCTTTCTTGTTGCGACACATGAGCATATGCTATGCTTCCAAAAACTCTTAGATGAGCAACACTAGGCTTCATTCCATTCCATTCCATTCTTGTTGCGGATTTTGATGTTTGACATTTCTTGTTGGAGACCGATTTGACAAATAAACTGCATAAGAAATAGCTTCGGCCCAAAATTCTTTAGGCATGATTTTTGCCTTCAGCATACATCGAGCCATGTTAAGAATTGTTCTATTCTACCTTTCGACAACTCCATTTTGATGGGGCGATCTTGGGACTGTTAATGGATGGCGGATTCCATGTATTTCACAGAAATCAAGAAACTCCTTAGATGTGAACTCGTGTCCTCTATCGAACCTTATGGCTTTAGCTGTATAGCCACTTTCATTCTCCACAAGTGCCTTGAACTTCTTAAATGCTTTAAATGCTTCTAATTTCTTCTTTAAGAAATAAGCCCATGTTTTTCTACTATAATCATTAATGAAAAGTAAGAAGTATCTACTTTTACCCATTTATAATGGCTTGATTGGTCCACACATGTCAGTAAGAATAAGTTGAAGTGATGCTCTTGTCACCACTTTTTTTGGAAAACTCCTTCTTGAATGTGTACCAAGTAAACATGCTTCACATAAATGATGTGGGTGGTTGACGGAGGGCATTCCTTTCACCATGTATTTATCTCCCAATGCATTGAGTGCGCCAAACTTCAAGTGTCCAAATCTCATATGCCAACGCCATGCTTCATCTTTCACATCCACCTTTAAACATGTTGCTTCGATTGTCTTGGTATTCAACATAAACATTCTATTCTTCAACATAAACACCTTAGCAATCAATTGAACATGTTGATCTCTAAGCCAAAGACAACAGTCTTTCATGTGGATTTCAAATCCTTTTTCAAGAAGTTGCCCTAAACTTAAAATATTACTTTTCAATTTAGGCATATAATAGACATCATTAATAAGTCTATGGCTTCCATCTCTTGAAGAAATTAGAATGCTACCTTTTTCACAAATTTGAATCTTCGACGAATCTCTAAAAGAAATTTTTCCTTCTACCTTTTCATCAAGTTCCATAAATTTTCCTTTTTCTTCACACATGTGATTGCTTGCTCCATTATCTAAGAGCCATGTCCTTTCATCCTTACTTGTATTATCTTTGAGTGCTAGTAATAAAGTGGGCTCTTCGTCTCCTTGCTTGTTATCAACAATATTGACTTGCTCCTCGATTAGGCGCAGTATAACATTCCCTAGAAAAATGTCCAAATTTATGACAATTGTAGCCTTCAACATTAGACTTATCATACCTTCTCTCTTTTTGTCTAAAATTGTAACCTCCTCTTCCTCTTCCTTTTGATTTTCCTTGGCCTTTGTATGATTGATTGTTTACATCATTATTGATGTTGTTATAATCTCCTTTGCTTCTTCCTCCATAACTTCGTCCTCGACCTCAATCACGATCACGACCACATCCTCGTCCTCATCCTATTCCTCTTTGATTGCTTTCTCCATCATCATCTTCTAACACAACCTTTGCTTTAAGTGCTTACTCCAAAAGTTATTCTTGCCTCTTCTTGATCTTGTCTTCGTGAGCTTGTAAAGAGCCCTCTAGTTGTTCAAGTGTCAAATAGTCTAGGTATTTAGACTCCTCAATGACGCAAACCACATAATCAAACTTTGGGTTCAAGGAAAGAAGAATCTTCTCTACTACTCGAACATCTTCAACTTGATCTCCATATCTCTTTATTTAATTCACAATGGCCTTCACTCGTGAATAATAATCTGAGATTGATTCGGATTCCTTCGTGCTCAAAGATTCAAAACCACCTCCCAATGATTTGAGTCGAATCTTTTTTACCTTATCAATTCCTTGAAAGGAACTTTGCAAAATCTACTATGCTTCCTTTGAAGTAGTTGCATTGACCACCTTCTCAAACATTAAATCATCTAGACATTGATGGATGAGGATGAGGGCTTGTTGATCTTTCTTCTTGATCTTTTCCAAAGCATCCTTCTCATTTTGAGACAAATCGGCTTCACTTTGAGATTGCATAAAACCTTTCTCTACAATCTCCTAAGCATCTTATGAGCCAAGCACGACTTTCATGCGAGGATGCCATATTTCATAATTTTCTTTTGTTAGGCAAGGGAATTGAAATGAGTATATCCCACTATTGTTTGTCATTTCTTAAAGAACTTGGCTCTAATACAACTTTGTTAAGAAGTGAGGAGGTTTAGATAGGAGAGAATTGCTTAGAAGAAGAGGTTGTCTATTACTTGAATAATTATAGTTCAAGTACAAAGAGGTATTTATAGTTATAAAAATGACTCTTCATATCTAAGTACATAAACCCATTAATG
>JANSVB020000427.1:585632-599080 GCA_025504935.2 Erythroxylum haughtii | reverse complement strand
AGGCGTGGGTCATGCACCCAACAAAACCCTGAGGTCTTAGGTTCAACTCCCAAGACCTCTCAAGAAATAGGGATAGGAGGTAGACAACCTAGGCGGCCAAAGGGGACAAAACCTCAATGATGCGGCCCACCCAAACCAGTATATATCTACTATATATCGTACTTGTGTCATATTATAATTATAGATATTTGAATTTATTAAATAATAAAATTAATACATATTATATGCAAAATGCTAATATGATGTCGCTCGCTGCATAATTCATATTAATAAAGAATTTAACATTTGATTATTATTATTATTATTAAAGTTATAAACTTTTTTTTAAATTAAATATCTAAATCTAAATTTTTATAAAAATATTAAACAAAATACTAAGAAATATAATATTTATGTCTTTATAAATTTTTTAAAAAATTATGTCCTCATAAGTCATTTTACACATCAACAACTAATATTATGTAGCTAATTTTATTAAATATCTTTAATAAACAAATGATATTATCCGTTGGTTAAATTAGCTGATAAAATCAGCTATCAACCAACTGCTGATACAATCAAGTAATAATTAATGTAATTTGCTGTTTACTAAATAGGGCTGATATAGAGGTTAGTCGACATAGGCTCAAGGCTTTGGTTAAAATCAAATTTAGGGTGTCCTTGGTTAAGAAAATAGTAATAAAATTTATAATCATACTCCCCATAATTGATTATTAGGAGGTATGTTCTAAATGTTGCGTATGAGGAGGCATGTTATAAAACGTGAATATAGAAATTCTGCTAATTTAATTATAATATATTATTAATTATTTATTTTTAACCTTTTGTATACCAACTAACTGAGCACTCATTTAATACAACACATTATAAGGAAAGCTATAATTGAAACGGAAGATGAGTAACACTTTACTCATCAAGCCAAACAATTACTAATTTTAAACGATTATATTAATTGAGGCTTTTATGAACCTTACCAATTGAAATTCGATCTCTTATCGTAAATTTAACTTGTATAACAGATGAACAACAGTTTTACATGATTCAATCCATTTGTTAACGTGCCAAATTGAGTTTTATAGTAGGGCTTATAATCTAGGTCAAATTTATGATATTAGATCATATGCAATAGAATGAGATACAAAGAAAGTAGTTATTCTTTCAGTTTTGATATAAATCTCAAGATGAATTAATCGAATTTGTATAAATACTATGCCATTTTAAAAAATTAATTACTAAATTAAAATTTTCATTGTGAAACAATCCTCTTTATCTTAATATTATTTTTCAAACAACAAATCATTATTATTCAAATGAGTAGAATTAACTAGTTTAAAAGAGTTAAGTCACTTATTAATTTTTTTTCTTTTTTTTAATCAACGGGATATTTAATTAACATGGTAAGGTCAAATTGAACCAAAAAAAGGTAAAGTATTTAATATTTATGAAAATAACATTTTGTAAAGTAGTTGTGTGGCATCATTGTCTCGGTGACAAGGGACTACTTCCTAACACGTCAAAATTTACCTACTTTTTCCTTGTTTAAGTGATTCATGGTCTCAAATCAATACCAAAACAAATATAAACAAACCAACAGGGTGCTCGATTTTGTAGCATTCTAAAATTTTGGTTGTCCATGTAATAGGGTAATTAGTAGACCGTTCTAGTCCATTTCACACATGTCGCCTAACTTGGTGACAGTTTCAGCCAAGTTGGCTTTTCTCATAAACACTAATTAGACACCGTGTTAAGAGAGTTCATGATATTGACGAAAAAGAAGAAGAAGAAGAAAGCTTAAAACTTTATACCAAACTCTCCAGCTCAGATAATATTAAACCATACCATGCTTGAAATTCTTAAAGTCGGAATCTTGTTTCTAATTTTAGCGGAGGGTATCAGACGAACGGTTCTCTTGTGCATTAATTATGATACTGTTCTTCTTGTTTAAACCACTTCATTGAAGGTCTTTCATGCACGGATACATGTTTTGTAATTATATTTCCAGCAAATGAATGCCACCTTGTTTCAACTCTATTCTAACCCATCTTATTTATAAAGTTATAAAAGACTTACATAAATATGTAAATTAAATAAATTAGAATAGAGTTGAAACAGTAAAATTAATACCAGTGACACGTCCCGTTGTCCAGCACAAGTTTTCAATTGAAGAAACAACTGTTTAATAATAATAATAATAATAATCTGTTACAGTATTTAATACTTTCAATTACGTTGATTTTTCACTATACCCAAGTAGTTATTACGACTTACGAGTAGCAATAAATAGTATGATCAATTAAACGTTGCTTGTGATAGCGGTAATAAGAAAAAATGGAGGATCTGGTCTGGTATGTTTCACATCAAGATTTGCCCTGTCTGGAGCTTGCAACAACTATATATGGTAAAAAAAAAAAAGACACATCGTCTTCGAACTATTCTTGCAACTTGCACAATGTTTAAGCACATTTGCTCTATCGCATGATGCGACATGATGTTGTTCCAGTAGTCCAGTAACTTTTTTAGGACGTCATTGTCTAAACTTGACATATGCTACTCCTGCCAATCTATTTCTTTTAAATTTCAATCCAAAACTTGTTGTGAAATGTGAACCAATTGACTAAAGAATGCAAAAGTAATTGTCAATTCAAACTGAACTTGGCACTCAGTGCTTGCTATCTCATTATAAAAACTCTAATCAACGGCAGTAAGTAACTAAAATCAACCCAAATCACAAACTGGGAGGAGGAGGGTCACGAGCCACGATCCGAGTCTTAAAAAGTTAAAACATGCAAAATGGAAAGTGACTAAAGGCATAGCAGGCCGAAAAGGACGTGCGAAATTTCTGCACCGCTGAAACCTGAATGTCACAATCGAAAATAGTAGTTTATTAGTATTGAATTATATTTTGCAGGGATGTGCGATTCCAACCCGATTACTAGCCAATATTTTCTCTGATATAGATGCATGCTTTCAATGCCAAAAAGATGAAAACAATAGTGGTCCTTATTTTTGATACCCTATAATCTAAACTTAAATGATTCAATTAAGTCCAGCTTCCTAAATTGTCCACGATTAATACAAACGTTTAGTACATCATTCTTGTACTGGATTTACATGTGCTACGACTCATCTCACAAAGTATGGATGCCAGTTACGTGCAGATTGCAATCCTCTTACGTTCTTTATATATAAAAAGAGTTTGTATCTTAATATTTTGTAACTCTTCCACACAAAAAAAGAAGGCAGAGTTTGTACCTTTAAGTGGAAGTCGTTCTCTCTTTATTATTCTCTTTTCAGCTCTTATAGGTTTCTTTCTAATTTTAGCATCGGAATCGTTATGTCGAAATAATATCTAGCATAGATTACGTGTCTGTAAATTATATTCTTCAAATTGGTGCGTAGTATTCCAGCTTTCAACCTTGGAGGTCTGAACTTCGTGAAAGGACTTAATTAATTCGCGTCATCTATAAGCATGTTGTGAATGGATCCACAGTACCACAATCACAGCCCACTGCTCCGAGTTCACAGGCCCTGAGAAGGAGTTCGAGAGCCCGGCGTGATTCTAGTAGGTTGCAAGGATATGTGTGGAATGCCATGTCACAAGGAGCATAACGAACTGAAGCTCACCTCTGAATCATTATTAGGAAGGAATTACCAGAATATGGTTATGAGATGATTATTGAATATCTTACTGTTCTCTCTCATCCCTGCATTCTTCTCATCTCCCTTCTTGGAACGATTATTCATACAAATTACATTTGTATTTCCTTTACAATCAATACAAAACTTTCCAGAATTCCGTTGTTAATTTGTTCATCTGCTGAGTTGTTTCATTACTTCATTTTTTTTTGCGATAACTGTTCACTTCAAAGCATTAAATGAAAGGCCATGTTTTAGTTCCGATTTCTAGTACTCATGGCAACTTTATGATGACTTGAGAGAAACTAACGAGAGATTTCATCCGGAGATCCAAGGATGGCCAAAGAAAATTGAATTTAGTTCAATAGGAGGAGGTCTGTAGACCTAAAAAAGAAGGGGGACTAGGGATAAAAAAAGTCTGCTTTTCTAATGATGCGTTCCTTATGAAATTGGGATAGGACGTACTCACCAAACCTTCAATGTTATGGGTTCGAATCTTTCGAAACAAATATTGCTTTGATGATAAGCATCCTCCCCAACGCTAGAGAGACATGGGACATCGACAATTTGGATGGGGATTACTGCCACTTGGTGTTTTGTCTAACAAGGAATCAAATGACAATTAAGAAATAGAGACTGTACGTCTTTTTGGGTGGACGCATGGTTGGGAGATTGGGGCCCGCTTCTACTAGTAACAACCATTCAACCGCGACAACTTGCTACACAAGAAAGTTAAGGAATTGGTAGATGAGCATAGTAATTGGTGCTGGAATTCGTTTCAACATTATCTTCCCTCATCAGTTTGTATGTCTATAGCGGCAATATTGTCCCCATCGAAAGGATGGGAGAAGATAGAATAGCTTGAGGTCCAGCTAAGAATGGACAGTTCATGATGGCTTCTGCGTATGACCTTATAGAGGACAACGAAGCGACAACCTACTACAGGATTTGGGAGCTAATTTGGAAATGGTCGGGATCTCAATGGATTCGTTTATTCCTTTAGCTCTTAGCTAAGAGGAAATTGCTAACTAACTAACAGAGAGTTGCATGACATCTATCAGCAGATTCTAGTGTCATTTCAATAGTCAGGAAGAGTCTCTCATCTATACGTTACGAGATTGTCCCAGGTTCAAATCTTTTTGGAGGCAATTTCTTACACCGGTGATAGATTCTGATTTTCTCCACCAAGATATAGTGCCGTGGTTAATCTCTAATATTGGTCGCCGAAATCAAGGACAGGTAGTTGCATAGGACACTCTTTTAGGAGTCTCTTGTTGGTTTCTTTAGCAGTGGCGAAATAAAAGCATCTTTGAGGATGATTTTATTTGGCCAAAAGCTGGAGTTCGCCTCGTGATGGAATATGTTAAATGGATAGACAAGAAAAAGGAGATGGCAGACCGAGTTTTTCCAACAAAGGGTTTACCAATGAGAACCTTAGTGGGATGGACGAAACCGATGGCTGGATGGGTAAAATTGAACACTAATGGAGCGGTAAATAGAGACTCTTGTATGGCGACGACTGGAGGACTAATCTGGGATAGCACAGGATAATGGTGTGGAGGCTTCATGCAACATATAGGAGAGTGCTTGCCACTAACCGCTGAATTCTGGGGGCTCTTATCAGGACTAAAGTTGGCATGAGATCTTGGCTTCCGTTGAGTGGTAGTCGAAGTGGATTCTTTGGAAGTAATCAATATTTTGTCTTCATCTGAACGAGCGTTGATTGACGGTTAAGTGTTGATATTGGGAATCCTGAGCTGCAGTGTCGATAATGAGCACTCCAAATATAACACGTCTATCGAGAAGGAAATAGGAGTGTCGATAGCTTGGCCAATCTGGCCTCACGATCACATCCTGGTCTCTATGTTCTCTAGCAACCTCCAATGGCGTGTCTTGAGTACATTAATAAAGATCAGCATGGGATCTTATATCGCAGACATATGCGTTAGTTTGTCTTAGTCTTTTCTCCTTTGTATATAAAAAAGACTGCAGAAAACTGTGGGGAGAAGCAATGCTTGTACCCCTCTCAGATCTGTCTAGAGGAGACCAACAAAACTCCAGTCGTGATAACGCTTTCACATTTACTATTCTATGAAAGAAAGGTAAAAAACTTTTCAGTTCTAAATCATACAAATCTTACAAACTCATATATTCTAATTCTATATAAATAATAATTTTAATAGAAACTTATCATCTATAGTTATTTGTGTATCAAAACCAAAGTTTTTCTTTTCCTACTCTTTCCCTTCCCATTGTTCTCAATTACATGATGGTCAAGAATTTAAAATAACTTTCATGGTTTTTTACCTACCATTTTTTCAAATAAAGGGGAGGAAAATTTTAAATAAAAACCTCTTCCGACTTTAATATCTTTTAGTCTAATAAATATTATTTTAAACACATTTTATTAGAACTAGTCTAACAAAGTTACAAAGGTCATGCAGATTATTAAAAATAATCCAATAATCTTCCACTTAGCCCATGTAATTACTTAGTGATTTAATAATAAACTGTAAGCATGTAATCTATTAAGTCATCATCTTTAGCTGAATTGAAGTAATCAAATTATGGTGGTTATAAGTCATTTAACAAAATGATTCGTTCTACATATTACATATCCAACTCAAATCATAACAATTTTAACTTAGGAATACCATAATGCTCTACTTTATTGTTTTTCAAAAGGCATAACTTGCCATCACACCAAGACAAAACATGTATACAAAATAACGTGGACAGTAAGCAAACAAGTATAAATATATCTTTAGTTGAATTCACAATTGTCATACTAATACTAACAAGTCAACATATACACACACGCACATATATTACACTATTATGCTAATAATGACTTCTTTATAATGCCTATGTCCTTAACATGACTAGAAAATATGTTGGGTGGGAATTTTTTAGCTAACGAATTCGCTATCGTCAAGTCAGTATCAATATGCTTTATTGATACTTTCTGTTGCTGTACTTCTCCCTTGATAGGTAAGTACTTCAAATCCATGCATTTTCCACCAGTTAAGTACTTGCCATTCTTAGAGACAAAGACAATTGTGTAATTATCATAGTAAATTTTTAGTAACCTATCTATATTAGTAAAAATATCAAGCCCTAGACAAAATTTCACAACTATAATACTTGATCAATAGCTTCAAAGCATGCTACAAATTCAACCTTCATAGTGGAAGTAGCAATGACAGACTATTTTCTACTCTTTCCTTAAACTATTCCTCTATTTAATAGGAACATGTAACTGAATGTGGATTTCTTCGAGTCCACATATCTAGGATAGTCTGAATTCGAATAACCAACCATTTTGAGGTGATATCACCTTCTATATATGAGCATGTAATCTTCGGTGCCATGTAAATATCTAAAGACTTGTTTTTATAATTTTCTAGTGGTTCATCCCAAGGTTTTTTTTTAAATATTGGCTTAACATTCCAATAGCAAATTGATATTCGACTGATTGTATGTCTAAGCATACATCTAGCTTCTAACTATTGAGGTATAGGGAATAGATTCTATTGCCTTCCATTTTAAATTATTCTTGGAACATTATATTTTACTAAATTTGTCCCTTTTCTAAATTGGAACTACTCTTGCAAAGTTCTGAATCTCTCTAATATTTTATTGATATAATCTTTTTGAGAAAATCCTATAATTCCTTATGATTTATTACAAAATATTTTGATTTTTATCACTTAGGATGCCTCACTCATATCTTTCATTTTGAAGTTTTTTAGATTGAAACCTCTTTCCTTCATGCAATAAGTTGACATCATTAGCAACAAGTAAGATATCATCAATATATGATACCAAAATAATAAACTTGCTCTCACTAACCTTCATATGGATAGGTCAATTAATGATATTCTTTATAAAACCATATGATGTAATAGTATCCTTAAACTTAAGATACCACTGTCGAAAAGCTTGTTTTCATCCTTATATCAGCTTCTCTAACTTGCACACCAATATAAACTTCATCTTCCAATTTACCATTCAGAAAGGCGATCTTTAAGTCCATTTGGTGAATCTCTAGATCATAATGAGCCATCAAAGTCATACCAACCCTTAAAGAATCCTTCTTTGAAACTGGAGAAAATGTCTTTTTATAATAAATACCATCTTTTTTGTTATAACCTCTTGTGACAAGTCTATTTTTGTACATTTTGAAGTTGCATTTCAAGTCTCATTTGGTCTTGAAGAACCATTTATAATAGACTCACTTTAAACCTTTAGGCAACTCAACTAGCTCCCAAACTTTGTTGTCATCCATTGATTTCAACTCTTCTTTCATAGCATTGCATCACTTATCAAAATTTCCCCATTACATGGCTTGTTTGGACAAGACTAAATCCTTATTAATGCTTAAGTCATATTCATGTTCAAGTGAGTAAATTATATAGTCATATGAAATAGCTAGTCTTTTCTGCCTTTCAAACCTTTATAATGCTACTTCTCATGGCTCGTCTCCCACTTGCTCATTTATGGCTTGTACATCATTAGTTAGTTCATTACCTACATATTCATCTTGTAGGTTTTGAATATTGATTTGTTGTTCCGACATGTTATGCGACTGTAACACAATAAGAGGAACAACAACTTAAGGAGAAATACTAGGTCTAGGAGTTTCTACCCTAATCTTTAAAATGTCCACCTTTTGTGATTCCCCACACCCATTAAATTAGCCATTCTTAATAAATGAGAATTACCAAACTCAGCTACTCTTTTAATATGGTTAGGACAGTAAAATCTATACTCCTTTGATATTTTAGGATAACCGATGAAGTAACCATCAACGATCCTTGCATCAAGTTTCTTTTCATATAGATTACATACTCTTACTTCTATTGGGCAACCCCAAACATGAAGATGTCTCAAATTGGCTATCCTACTTGTCCATTGTATATAAAGAGTCTTAAGAACTGCCTTATTAAGAACCCTATTAGGCAGGTATATAATGGTCTTTAATGAATGAAGTAACAAGGATAAAGGTATTATACTGTAATTTGACATACTCCTGATCATGTCTATAAGAATAAAATTTTGCCTTTTAACTACATCATTTTGTTATGATGTACTAGACATTATATACTATACACACATGCCCCAATGTTTAAGAAACTTTATAAATGGTCCCAAGCATTGTCCACTTTCATCAAACTTACCATAATATTCATTATCTATATTATACCTTACTACTTTTACTTTTCTATATAACTATCTTTCCACCTCATTAATGAACACCTAGATGATGTTCACTAATTGAGAGTTTTCTTACAATAGATATAGGTAATAATGACGTGAGAAGTCATTAATAAAAGTGATGAATTTTTTTTCATTACCCCAAGATGGAATGTCAAAAGGGCCGCAAATGTCAGTGTGTATCAATTTAAGGAGTTGATTGATTTTTATGGCTAGATTCCTTAATATGTGTTTGATTTGCTAGCCTTTAGTAAATCCTCACATACATCCCGCTTAACACCCAAGATGGAATGTCAAATGGACAGCAAATGTTGGCATGTATTAACTCAAAGAGTTGACTGTCAATCCGTATGTCCCAATTCTCTCTATTTATGCCTTCATTTTCTTCCTTGTATGTAGGAAATTTTTAGACCTATTTATGAGTTGGATTGGAAGGAATTCATTTCTTTTAGAACCGTGTCTTTCTTTTCAAACTATCTTTCTTGAAGTGACCAACTTTCTTACAGAATTAGCACCTTACTCTTTATGGATTCAACTATCACTAACCTTAATTAGGCCTTTGTTTGTCTTTGTATCATTCTTATCTGATTTAACTTTGCTACTACTAGCTCCATCATGATACATGAGATGGTTATAGTACTCCTTCCATCTTCTTTAACCTTCCTTCCTCCTGAATCAACATGACCTTAATGTCTTGAAATTTCATTTTTCTTTAAGGGTGTTGTAATTGACAAAACTCGAGAAGAAGTGAGTTAATGATAAACTAAACCAGAAAGGACTCATTCACATTCATACCCATCAATTTCAAATTTGTTTATTTTTCAAAGCAAGTCAGGTGATCATGAATGGGTGTGACTAATCAAATTTCTTAGTCATCAGTTCATCCATCATGTTCCCCATAATGGATTTGTCAATTATCTCTGATTAGAGGTACTCCTTAATCTTAATCATAAATTTCTTACCTTGTTGGTTTTAGGCATTAATGACTTAACATTTTCAACTATCGTCATTTGCTTTAGGCTCAAATTTAACATGTTTAATTGCTCCCAGGCCTTGTGAAAGGACTTGTAAACTTTTATATTAGTCTAAAAAATGACTGCAGGCTTTTCATCTGAAACTATTGCTAGGTCCAAATTCATTACCACCAGTTAAAATTGGATTTGCTTAGACCAATATGCGTAGTTTAGTATGTTGAACTTGACCAATGCATGCTTAAAGCAAATATATTGGTAGAAGTCGCAAACATTATACAAGCTTATTAATTGTTTGAGTAAACTCAATATATTCAAGCAAACATTAAACTTTGATTATGTATTTAAGTTCACCTTTGTGTGACACTTAAAACATAGTTTAAACCAATAATATTAAGATAACATGCTTTAATAAACAATTAATCATACTCAAGTAGACATATTTGTTACCTTCAGATATATAATCACATTCACTAAGTATGCTAATAATTCTATTCATTATCATTAATCATAAATAATAGTCTACCTTTAGGTGGCCTCCTTAATATTTCAACTAACGATCTCAATTATTCAATTCAAACTTTTAAGTCATTTAATAATATCATATAAGCATGAACATCTAAAAAAATATAATTAATGTTTGAATATCTTTTCAATCTAGGTCACTTTGGTGACTAGCAAGTTTTTCATACAAAAGACATTTACCCTGACAGGTTTTAAATAGGAAACCATGAATTGAATCCTTTTGAAAGGTAAATTAGAAGCCTTTAATGCGAATTGGCATCTTGAGTTTGCTCATATTTTTCATTACGGTATGTTAAAATCAACTTACTACATTTACAAGGTATGAAGAAAGCATAAATACAACATTTTGCCGAAGACTTGGTTATCTCACAAAAAAGGCTCATCGTTTAAGAAAAAAATACACACACCTAATCGGTTAATGACATGGCCTTGAAGTTGACATTTTCTTTAGTGTAAGAATTTTGGCAAGAAGCGCATGTATTTGTGGAGTGCTTAAAAAAGAAAAAAAACTTAATCCTTTAAAAGATAATGCTTATAGTAGATTCTAAAAATGTGAAACCCATGCTCACATAAGGTCAAGAGTCCCTTTTTTAATTTAAAATAAAATATACTTTTATGCTTTACATTCAAGAAAAGCAAGAATTAGCGACAGAAAATATATCGTTGCAAATTACCGACAAAAAATTCATTTTTTTTGGTAAAACTGATGATTTTTTTTTATTTAGCGACGATACTAATATCCATCGCTAAATGTGGAGGAAAATTATTCCGATAAATTTTGTGATGGACTTTAGTGATGGTATAAGATTCTCGTCGGTAAAGGATTTAGTGACAGTATAAAATATCCGTTGGTAAAAAGACAAGAATTATTAATAGAATAATTTTTTTTTGAGTTTATCTACGGAAATTTCCTTCGGTAAATTCTTTTTAAATTTAATCTCACTCGACATCTTCCCCCTACCTACATATTTTTCTTCCTTCTTCCTGCATCTCCTCTTCAGTTTTCTTCTCTTCGTTTTTTTTGTTGTGGGCTCCTTTTCTACTCATCAGCATTGTCTTCTCCGATCATTGTCAACGTGTCCTTCAGTGGACGTATTTTTCTAACTACTGTCATACGTTTTTTCGTATATTAAATAAAAGTTAATTTGGGTATTTGATTAATTTCTTTTATTAACTTTTATTTGTGCATTTTGTGATTGGAAAACAACTTTAAGTTATAAATGCTAGTGATAAAAGGGACAAGATGTGATTTTAGTTGTGATGTTGTGATAAATTTCTGATGTATATGAGGTGTTTGATGAAATGTCTGTTCTTTGAAAAATGATTTCAGTTCTTTATTTGCAGTTTTTTTTTGTGTGAATGTCATAATTTCAATTCTTTTACTTGAAATATGATATAAATTACATTGATATTTTTATAATGCATTATGCTTAGATTATAGTATAATATGATATGCTTAGATTTTATTATAATATGATTATAGTATAAAATGGATAATTATTTATGAGACATCTACGACAGTTTAGTATGAAAGTCTGCTTAGAGATCAAAAACAGTTTGACCATGAGGCCAAAATGGTTCAAAGTTGTATAAGGAGAAGTTCTACGATTAGCCCAGGAATAAAGCCGAAGGACAAGAGTAAAGGAAGTGGGTGAACGCTAAAAACAAAGTACAAGACGTGCATATTATAGAATTAAGGAAAATTTCAACTCCAACAGTAATTTTCTTTGCTTTCCTCTCTAAGCCTTGTAAGTCTAACCTTGCAAGCATGTGAATATAGTTAGAAATATTTGGTTTCCCCATCGCCACCATCATCTCCAAGCATAAATTTCTAAACTCTATTGTAGCTTTAAAATCTTCCTCTCCTTCGAATGTACGTTCTCACAAAATGCTTATGAGGGCATTCATGCTTATCATAAAAGCCAATTGGCCTATATCTATAGGTTGTCCAAGCTTAACATACAGATACCTTATAGTCTTCTTAATCTCTTGTTTTTTCATACCATAACAAGCATAAATGTTTTTGTTACTTAAAATTTCGTGAACAAAGACCTTGCACATCTTTCTCCATTTAGAACCATAAGGGCTTCAAGCTAGGTCATTTGCACCCAAATAGCTAATTCTAGCAGTGAGAGGTGGATTGCGGTTTGTAAAGATTTTGGCTTTATCTCGACCAACTTCTCTGATCATATTCGAGGAGCTAACTATGAGACACAGTTTATTACTGAGGCAAAGCTTGTAGATGGGTCCATAGGCACTAGCCAATTCTGTTAAATCTTGATGAATGTCTTGGCCAAGAAATAGAAGGTATTCAACTATTGGCAATCCCCGAGAACCTGGTGGCAGTGGAGCCACATCCTTCTTTACTTTCTTTACTTTCTACAAGAACTAGAATATAATAAGTGTTGCGATTGGTACGAAGAGCTTTAGCAAAGTTCTCTCCATGGTGGCTTCAAGAGAAACTGAACACTTTGCACATAAATTTTAAAAAATAGTTTTTAGCAAATTTACCAACGGAAAAAAAGTTTGTCAATAAAATATATTAGATTTACCGATAGAAAAAAATAACCGTATGTAATTACGGACGGAAATGCATTTCGCCTTTCACACAATTCACATTTAATCATTTGCATATGCAATGGACATGTGACACTTTCCATTTTCTTTCGTTGTTGTGACCGTGCGCCTGAAACTGTCCCAGTGACGGGCACATTGCATTGAACCTGTGGCTCTGAATACATTGGGCGTAATATGCCCTGATATGCGTTGAGCTTGAGGCTCTGAATACTTTGGGCTTGAAGCCCTGAGCGTTGAGCTTAAAGCTCTGAAATACGTTGGGCCTGAATGCCCTGATACGGTGGCTGCTCCGGTCACAACTGTCATTATCTGAGCATGCCTTTATGCATGAAATGCATATGTTTCAATCCAATATCAATTGTTTCACAATGTAATAACGCATGCCCAATTCATATTTGCACCAAGTAGAACAATGTATACACGTAACACTTCAATAACACGTTAACGATACTTCGGACACCTATGGTCCGAAACCAATCACATTCAAACACATAATCCTCCATTCTCCGCATGGCATAATTG
>JANSVB020000427.1:548453-559184 GCA_025504935.2 Erythroxylum haughtii | reverse complement strand
AGTTCCTCCTTCCTTTTATTTGTCTCTATCCTGGATATGAACTCCTACATTATGGAAGCACCATGATCAGATGCTCCATAGTCACCAAGAACTTAATGCGACTATCGCAAAATTAGATTCATAAATTGATAAGCTAAGGAGTTACCTGATGGTCTCAGTCTTTCTTTCTAGGCCTTATACTGCTAGCTTCTTTACGTCTGCAGGATGTTTACTAGCACTGAATTGTCCAGCATCAGCATGTGGAGAAGATTTTTAACTTTCTACCTTTGACTTTACTAGGCTTCATCTTTGCCTTCCCATCGGTTGCTTCGAGGGCTATAGGAGTAGTAAGCTTGAGTTTCTCCTCCTCAGCAATGCAATGGGCAATCAAAGTATTGAAGTCCCATTCCTCATCCAGCAAATAATATGTCATCACTAGATTACTAAACTCTAGAAAGAGTGTGTTCAGAGTTTGGTGAACTGTGAAGACATCAGGAAGAGGCATATTTAAGATCTTTAGTCTACTATGAAGATGGATCATTCTTGATATATACTCCATCACTCCCCTTCTCTCGTATACCATATGGAGAATAATTATTTCATTAGGGCACTCATCTCAACATTAGGTGAGACTGCATACCTTTGGGAGATATTTCCAAGAAACTCCTTCATTATGTCTGTGTTCGGAAGTCCACTAACCAGATGGTCAGGTATGGATCTCTTAATGGTCATAAGACAAAATCTGTTAGACTGATCCTAGGTTGCATAAGTTGCTTTATGAGCTCTCGAGCTTATAGATTTAGGTGGAGATGGCCTGTCCTTCCATATGACCATATTAATTTCAGGTATCTCTATAACATTCATCCTCTGTCCACTTCTTCATATTGAAACCGATCATCAATGGTGACACTGATATTATTGACTGAAAAGGTGACTGCAAAATGATAATGTTTAAATCAATACAAATGTAAGACAACAACAATACTCAAAACTATTAAATAATATCTATATTGAGAATCTAATCACACATATTATGAAACATCTTTGGGCTGAATACATAATATATGCAAAAAGACCTCCACATAAAAGCAATCAGAGTATAAATTATTAACTCTCATGATACTACCACCTTTGGGCAAATAGATCTCTTAAGTAACAATTTTCCTCCATCTAATGCCTTTATGCCCATCTCAAAATTTTATGTAAGGCCAACACCTTTAGGCAGAATAACCAAACATAAAACCAGAGAATCCCACAACAAATAAGCATAACAATTCAAAATACTGACTTGAAAAGCCACTTTGGTGTTTACATCCTCATCAGCACTCAAAAAGTCCACAAACTTAAGGAATACGTCTTTATATTATCCTTACATTCTTTACGGGCATATGGTATGTGGAAATATAACATCAATAAATGCTAAACCTGAATGCACAGTCTCATTATCACACACTTGTGTTGAAGACATTATTTTAAAACCTCATTTGGGACTTTCGTAAAGGAAAAATCTCGTTAGAGCAACTATCCTGCATTACTGGACACTGAACTGACCACCTGAGACACGAGAAACTTATGTATCTCCCTTATGGCAAGTTCGTTGCATGAAGATTCACTAAAAAATGGCTTTAGAATGTCATAATTCCTTTTCCGAGTGACTATCATGCTATCCGAAACACTGAACATGAGACTCGAGACATGAAAACTTGAAGTATCTCCCTTATGTGATGTTCGATGCATGAAAATTTACTTAAATTGACTCTAAAATACCTTAATTCCTTTTCTAGAGTCAAACTTTAATTTATTACTAATGCAATAAATCCATAAAAATGGAAATTCTCACTTTTATGAATTTTCTGAATCCGAAAACTGACCTAAAACTCCCCGGGGCACCCTTATAGAAAATGTAAAATTTTTGTATTTTTTATTTTTCCGTACAGTATGATGTCAGTCACGTCTGGCGTATGTCGTGCACACGTGGCAACGTGCTGATGCGCCCATCAACACCAGACAAATTTTCGGGTTCATTTTCGCACTCCCGGGCTTGTTTTCACCTCGTTTCTCAAGGCTAAGCACATGCATACTACTTTCACGCAATAAAAAGAAAGAAAAAACTAAGAAATGGAAGTTAACTATCTGAAAAACCTCATGGAGAAAAAATTGAAAAACCTTTGTTTTTAACCACCCGATCACCCACCGCTCTGATACCACATATAATACGTAACAAGACTTTAGTTACGTATCCCGGATCGAATGTAAAAGGACAATAAATGAAGAAATGCAGAAAATAACTAATTTTCGTTCTATAACTTCAAACGAGCTTTTCGAAGCTGAACCAAGCGTGAATCTACTTTCATCTTCACGGGGACTGCTCACCGGAATGCAATCAACGTCTTTCTACAGTTTTTTCAAAACGTAAGCTCTCTTAACAGGTTAAAAGATCCTTATGCTTATGAATGATATAAACAACTGCAGGAGACTTTAATTATATCGGACTTTCCCTTCACAGGCCCGATATAGGTTCAGTCCACTTTGATCAGGATTTAGTTTTCACTTGGACTTCGATTCATTGATTTAGATGATTTATTGGACCATTTAATTATCTTTATCCATATCAAATTACGTAACTTAACTGATAAGTTATTGAAAAAACAAAAAGTGCAATTAAATATTGTCCAACTTTGTGGGAAAAGTTGAAAATATCCAACAATATTTCTTTCTCTCCCATCTCCTCTCTCTTTCTCCCTTGAAACTTGTGATTACACAGAATAAAACTTTCGGGCTGCTCTTTCCAAGCCTATATATGACGAAACTTGTGAGTTGATTAGAAATCAAAGCTAGCAAGTAATTGCCACAGTTGTCCGCTATATATAGTCTGGCATTTGTACCATGGGAAGTAAGAATAAAAAAGAAATGCAGTAGGAACTTGCCGATACACAATGAACTTGCCGATACTTAGTGTGTCACCTCCTCACTATTTGATAGTTGACCAGAGAAATAATTACATATGCTGCTAAACTCTTCGTTTATCCGACATGGGACGTTTCTGAATGTCATCCTATTAAGTGAACTAACAGAGTGTTTCTAATTCATGTAACTGAGAAGTTTGTTTATTTTTAGAGCTGAAGAGCAATGGCGTCAGGGCTAGAAATTAAAGAGAGAACTGAAGCAGAGGCTTATGATATAAATGAAGCGGAGGAAGAGAACATGACTTGTCAGCAAATATCGAAACGTACCAATGACAATAGGAAGAAGGAAGACCAGGCGTCATTGGGTCTGTTCAAAAGTGTCTTCATTTGATGACACCCTTTTACAAGTGTTGAAGTTTAAGAAAGGCTGAGACTTTGTTAATGAAGAAACTTATCGAGTAATTTCTTCTTTGTCTTGATATTAAGATTGCTAGCTTTTATGGGCTTTCCTGTTATGGGAGAATGGATGGTTTAGGTTAGATTGATAAGTTGTTTTATTTTGTGCTATGCATGTAGATGTCTATTTAATGGATTGTATTAAATGGTCAAGCGGCAATTGCAAAAAGATGTGGTAATTATAGCAAATCGTGGTTACGTTCCAGATCACAATTACAATATTTCTGTCGTAATTGCATTTAGGGACTGTAATTTAAAACCATGGTGGCCTAAGGGAAAAAAAACTAGTACGAAGCAATGCAAGGGAAAAGGAATGCAGATTTTAAGCATTTGTTGCGAGTTTTATGGCATAAACGTCCAAATCTTTATATTGAGAGGCTGAGTTCCTGCCCTTGAGGGTAGTTCAATTTCGTTCCTAGTATGCCTAAGCAGATATACTTTGTAATTCCAGAGCTTGTCTCTGAAGAATATTCTTGTCCGTGTCTTACTATTTTACTACTTACATGATATCTTGCACCTTATCTTTGTTGGGTGAAGTTGAAGAGTCATTCTTTTCTTGGACATATTAGTGTTGGACAGCAAAAAGTATGGAAGAGGCAAAAGAAACAAAAGAATAGAGGCTAAACAGTCTTCGGTATTATAAGCTAAATTGCTATCCAATAAAACATGAAATATGCCCATATAAATATAGGCTTATAAAACTAATTCTTGATAAACTAAACTATTACTATTTAACTTAAACAATGACTCTAACTAATAACTCTAATTAGGACTCTAATAATCATAATTCAAGTTTATTATCTAACACCTTCTCTTAAACTTGTAATTCAACCTTTGATAACTTTAAGAATAGCTCTCAATCTGCAGAAATCTTTGCATTTTAAAGCTTTGGTAAACATATTGGCAACTTAATCTTTAGATGTCACATGCTTCAATTGAATCTCTCTGTTCACAATGCATTATCTTATAAAATGGTATTTGGTGTCTATATGTTTACTTATCATAAAAAACTGGATTCTTTCCTAAAGCAATAGCAGACTTATTATTAACAAAAATATTCGTAGCTCTATCTTGCTCAAATTTAAGCTCTTTCAATAACTTCCTCAACCAAATAATATGATAAACACAAGAAGCAGCTGCAACATTCTCAGCTTTACAAGTTGAAAGAGTAACAATAAGTTGTTTCTTTGAACTCCAAACAAACACGGTACTTCCCATAAAAAAAAACAAAACCACATGTACTTTTTTGATCATCGATGTCTCCTCCCCAATCACTGTCACTAAATGTAGATAATCTAAAATTATTTATAGCAGTATAAAATAAGTCATACTCTAGTGGTCCTTTAACATATCGAAGAATTCTCTTTGCTGCTTTCATGTGCGTCAAAGTTGGAGCCTCTATGTAATGACTAATGACACCAAATCCATTTAAGAGATTTGGTCTTGTACAAGTTAAAAATTGCAATCTTCCAACCAGTCTTCTGAATAAAGTTGGGTTTACCTTTTTTACGTTATCGAACTTAGAAAACTTGACCCAATATTCCATTGGAGAGAAACTGAATTGATTATATCCATTTTGAACTCCTTTAAAATTGCTTCAGCATAAGTTTTTTGTGAGAGAAAAATCCCATCTTCACTTTGCTTCACTTCAATTCTAAGATAATAAGTCATAAGCCCCAAATCAGTTATCTTAAATTCTTTAGTCATTTTCTTCTTAAATTCTTCAAACATCTTAGGATTACTACCTGTAAAGATCAAATCATCAACATCTAAACAAATAACATACATAATTTCTCCACTATTGTTCTCTTTGACATATAAGGCATTCTCATACGGACATTTTGATAAACCATCCTTCTGAAAATAATCATCAATGTATGCATACCAAGCCCTTGGAACTTGTTTAAGACCATATAAGGCTTTATTCAACTTCAACACCTTGTCTCCTTGTCTTTCATCGATTTAACCTAATGGTTGTTACATATAAATCTCTTCCTCTAAAGTTCCATTCAAGAAGGCTGATTTTACATCCATCTGATAAATCTTTCATCTCTGTTGAGTTGCCAATGAAATAATTAGTCGAATTCTTCACTTTATAAATCCACTTTACTGCTACAGGTTGATTCCTTTTAGAAGATCTATCAATTGACAAGTATAATTATTTTTAATTACTTTCATCTCTTCATCCATAGCAAATCTACATCTTTCGTCTTTGACAACTTCTTCAAACGTCATTGGTTCTGTATTTGCTAATAAACAAAACAGAGTAGAATCATTGGTTTCTTCTGTTACTTTATATATTTCTTCTAAAATCCACATATGATGTGGCCTCTCAGAGGAGCTTTGTGGAGGCATAATCATTTAAGTTGTTTGAACTTCACGTGGAGGAGTTTGTGATGTAACATCAGTGACAATTTGATTCTAGGACTTATCTGTATAAAAAAATTTATCAAACAAAAGACGAAATTCATAATTTTCGTTCTGTGGTACATTTTACTCCTATGAGCCTTCTTCATCAAACTCAACATCTCTACTAATGATTGTTTTTCCATTCTGAAGATCGTAAAATTTATACCCTTTTGAATTTTCAGCATAGCCAATAAATATGAACTTTTGACTCTTATCATCCAACTTACTTCTTGTTTCATCAGGAACATGCATATAGCCAATACTTCCAAATACTCTTAAGTGCAAAATATTTGGCCTCCTTCCACTCCATGCTTCTTATGGATTCATTTGCATTAGACTCTTTGTGAGACTATGATTATTCAAATACACCGCACATGCTACTTCTTCAGCCTACCTTTAGCATCCTCTTACTCTTCAGCATACTACGAGCTATGTCAAGAATAGTTCTATTTTTACGCTCCACAACTCCATTTTGCTGAGGTGATCTAGGAACCGTCAAAGAATGTTGAATACCAAGATACTCATATAATTGATTAAATTTATTCGACATGAATTCACCTCCTCGATTAGTCTAAATTGCTTCAATTAGATAACCACTTTCATTCTCAACTCGAGTTTTAAATTTCTTAAACACTTCAAATGTTTTAGATTTTTTCTTCAAAAAATATGCCCAAGTCTTACGAGTATAATCATCAATAAACAATAAAAAGTACTTGTTCTTTCCATATAAGCTCGGTGTGCGATAGGACCACATATATCAGTGTACACCAATTCGAGTGGTTGCGTAGCTCGAGATAGAGACTCCTTTGGAAAGCTCCTCCTAGACTGCTTACCATACATACAACCTTCACAAATTTGATCAGGATGACTTATAAAAGGCAAGCTATGTACCATCATTTTCTTATACAATAGCTCAAATCTATCGAAATTCCAGTGGCCCAGCCTAAGATGCCATAACCATGACGAATCATTTGTAGTAGCTTTTAAACATATGGGACTATCTTTATTGATCTTCAGTATGAACATCTTGCTATTCGACATTGGCATTTTTGCAATCAATCTTCCTTTGCCATTTCGCATGACCAATCCACTCTTACTCATCTGTATTTCATATCCTTTCTCCAAAAGTTGTCCAATACTCAATATATTTGTTTTCAAAGAAGGAACATAATAAACATGAGATATAAACTGATGATCTTTATTCTTCAATTTAATTAAAATTTCTCTTTTACCCTTGATTGGAACTTTAGTTTTATCACTAAAATAAATATTGCCTTTAACAGATTCATTAAGACTACAAAATAAATCTTTATTACCACTCATTTGATTGCTAGCTCCTGAGTCGAGATACCAAGACTCCTCACTCCATTCTTTATCACCATTGCTTGTTAATAACAATGCAAATGCTTCACCATCTTCTTCTTCAACCTCAACACAATTTGCATTTTCTTATTCATTTGAAATCCATCTACATTCCGTTACATAGTGACCAAATCTTTCGAGATTGTAACATTGTATATTGGATCTTTGACCATGACCTCGTTGAAACGATCCACCTCTACCATGTCTTCTTGGATATTGTTATTGAAAATCTAACTCTTCGTTGTCATTCAAATTATTTCTGCCTCCTCTGTCTCTTCCACGATTTCCATGATTTCAAACTCGACCACAGCCTCTGCCTCCTTGTCCTCTACTATGTCCTTGATGTTGATTGTCTTTTTTTTCATTTAAATTCAACTTCGCCAACAACTCTTGAGCATTCAGTTCTACTCTTTTCTTAAATCTCTCTTCATGGGCTTGTAACGAACATAAAAGGCGATTTATAGATATCAAATCCAAATCCTTTGATTCTTCAATGACAGTTACAATGTAATCAAAATTTAAAATTAGCGGCTGAAGAATTTTTTCAATCACTCGAACGTCTTCCATCAGCTCTCCATATCTCTTTAATCGATTCACAATAGTCAAGACTCTACCAAAATACTCCTCTATAGATTCAGAATCCTTCATCTTGAGATTTTCATAGTCACATCTCAAAGTCTGCAGGCGTACTTTAATTACTTTGCCTTTTCCTTTAAAACAATTATGTAAAATCTCCCACGCTTCTCTTGTCTTAGTTGAGTAGACACCTTTTCGAACATATTTTCATCTAAGCATATATGAATAAGAGTGAGCGCTTGCTGATCCTTCTTTCTAGCTTTCTGTAGCGCTTCCTTTTTCGCTATTGTTAACAGATGATTGTAACCTTTTTTTACGATATCCCACATATCTTGTGATTCTAGCAATGCTTTTATTCTGATACACTAGTTGTCATAATTCTCCTTATTAAGTTTCGGAAATTGAAATGTTAACATTCCATTCATCTTGGTTTTTACTGTATAACTCCTTCAAAATACAGTTTCTGGCGCTTTTGTATATCTTCTGGTGGTGACTAAATAATAGCAATGTTCTTCTTTCATCTGGGAGGTTTTGAGTTCAAATCCTCTCTTATGCAGTTGAACTAAGAAACAATTTCTTCAACAACTTCATTCGTGTCTTGTGTTGTGGAGATCTGCAGCCCAATGGTCAAGACGTGTTCCTTTACTTTAGGTCTTGTGATCGAATCCCAGAAACCGCACTACACATAAAAACTATTTTTTTGTTTTCCCTTCAAACGTCTCTGTTCTCTAGTCTCTCCAACTCACGATCTCTGAATCTCATGTCTTCCTCTCTACGACTTGTCTTCTTCTTTCTCTATCTTCTGCTCTCTATGCCTATTATTCTGGTCGTTGTTGGTTTTAGTGTTCTGCATGAGAGATGTTTGATAAAATGTCTCAAGGAGATGGATGGTGGAAAACTAATTTCTAGCTCTGATACCACTTTGTTGGACAACAAAAAATACGAAAGAGGCAAAAGAAACAGAGGAATAGAGGCTAAACAATCTTCTATATTATAAGGTAAATTGCTATCCCATAAAACATGAAATATGCCCTTATAATTAACCTTACAAAACTAATTCTTGATAAACTAAACTAGTACTATTTAACTTAAACAATGTAACTAGTAACTAATAACTCCAACTAGGACTCTAACAATCATAATTCAAGTTTATTATCTAACAAATTCTTACTCTTGCGTGGATGAGACCGTCGAGAGCAATCCTTCTTCCTCGAATTCTTATAAAGAAGTGGATGCTAAAGACCCAAAATTTGAACCCCCGTCTCTGGGCCCTCTTACTGCTGATATAACCATAGAGAATGGGACCTTCCCCTTCAATTTGAGATCTCCCCCTAATTTGCCCAAACTTTAATGATTAACTTTTAGTCTCTTCAGAATTTTTTAAAAGTTATTATGTTTGTGTGTTTGTGACTTTTCAGTTGTATTGTAATGGAGGGGTTTGATAAATTATTTATGCAATGGTCTTACTTGAGTTTGTATAAAATCTTTAAATGTTGCTTAAATTGTGATTTTGGGAAGTTAAAATGATTATGAGTGAGTTTGTTGTGCTAATTAGGGTCAAGTGAATGAATCTCTGGTTTTAAAAGGGAAATTATTTTCCATACTTGTGATAGTTAGGGAATTCAAGGAATTAATTGAGCTCTTTTTTATTGCTTGTGTAATGTGATTGTTTTATTTTGAAGGGGGTTATAGAAATTGTCCTTGAATTTAAAAAAACTGATGATCATGTTTTCTATTCCTTTCATAATGTTGTTGGTGAAAGACATGCATGATTTAACTTTATAAATTTTCAAAAGGAAATGAAGGTTATAGTGCCTGCTGTGTTCGTGTTCAAAATGTTAATGGCATATTGACTTATGCTGATATCCATTATCTTGTTAGGGTGCATTTTGTTTGTTGCAGTTTATCTAGTAGTGAACCTATTATTCTTACAAATATAATAGTTGCAAAAAGCAAAGAAATAAAATTTATTGGAGTTACAAAAGGAAGGGACCATGTTTTTAGCATAACTTTGCATTTTGAAAACATTTTGTTCTCCTTAGTGGATGATAAATTTTCTTTAGTTACATTGTCTAGTCTCATATTCATATAGACAAAAGGTTTCACTTTATGCTTTGAGCAGGATGTTTGTTTAAATCAGAGGAAATTTTTTTTGCAGCTTTTGTTTGGATTCTTGATGGTATGTTGATGGAACTTATCATTAGAAGCTAATGCACAAATGCAATATACATCAGCATGTTGCTAATAGTGACCTGAAAACACTAAATGTATCAGCCATTAAAGCGGAAGAGTGATGCAGCAGATCAAGTGAATTTAAGCATTGCTAAAGAAATTTGAAGAGATAAGACTTAAGGATTTCTTTGCATAAAATTATTGTACTATTGTCCAAATTAACCAATCCATGCTGAAATTTGAATAGATCTTTTTCAGGAAATGACTACATTATAACAAATGTTTTCGAGTTTCCTTCTACATCAATAAAACCAATTCACAAATAATAGAACAACAGACTCATTATAGGCTGTTGTTATTCTACCAATAGACATAGACTGACAAGCTATGGGGAGTGTCTTTTTTCTAACTTGTTTTTATTGCCGCAACTGTTTCATTAAACAAGATTGACCTAGTTAACAACTCAGCACTTGATGAATGCTATAATTTTGAGTCATGATAACTTTATCATTACCAACAAATCTTAATCCAATCTATTACCAAGAGAAAAGATTGTTACGATTTATTTAAAATGTCTCAACCTTTTCTATATGTTACAAAGACAATCTATTACCTCGAATACTCCCAGCTGTATAAACGAAATTAGAGGAAGTAAATCACTTAAGAATAAAGAAGGTCATTTGGAACAAGCAAAAATGCTTGCGTTTTACCCCCTCCAACCCAAATAAGAGTAAGTAGACTGTTCCCCGATATCTCACTTTAATGATAGAAATTATAGCTGAAAACCAAAATGGCATAGATCCTTCACATGCTGGGGGCAAAAAGATGTCATGTCCAAGCAAAGTGTCAGCAATCATGCCACAGAGTTCTC
>JANSVB020000427.1:522357-548353 GCA_025504935.2 Erythroxylum haughtii | reverse complement strand
TAAACGGGTGATCTAGGCTGTTACAGTGGTATCAGAGTTAGGACCTGAGTTGGTAGGACCAACTAGAGAGTTGGACTCTCCCCTGTAGATGCGTTCTCCCGAGCAAGTGTACGGGAGAAACAAAACCGTGCGGGCTTCGCTGAGTCAAGGCTTAAAGCGGACAATATCTATAAGCAGGTAATCTGGGATGTTACAAGTAGTAGCAGAGCCTGGTCCCAAGTCGGTGGGACCGGCTGGAGAGTTGGACTTTCCCTTACAGACGCGTTCTCCCAAGTGAAACCGTGAGGGCTTAGCTGGGCCAAGGCCTAAAGCGGACAATATTTATAAGCGGGTGATCTGGGATGTTACAATTATTATGTGCATTCTATTGGTGTTGTAGAGGATGTTTTAGTTTATGTTAATAGTTTGGTATTTCTAATGGACTTTTACATCTTGAAAATAGATGGAAATAGTTTAGAATATTCAGTTTTAATTTTTGTGAGAAGGTCATTCATGAGGACAATTAAGACAAAAGTTGGTGTAAAAAAGTGTACTCTTTCATTGAGTTTGATAAAGAAATAGTAAATTTTAATATTTTAATAAAGTACCCTAATGATTTTGACTTCGTTTTTCACATGGATATTTAGATTCAATTATGTAGGATATTTTTAAAGAATAAAGTGTTAATGACGAGTTGGAGTTTAATGCTAAATTAAAAGTGAATGATCTAGTTGATGAAACTTGTCAAGTTGTAAAATCATTATCAACGAAGCTGATAGATTAAAATTTTTGAAATGCTAAATTCTTTTAAAAGAAAATGTTAATCCAATAAGGGAACCATAAAGGAGATTCAATCTAACAATGAAAGATGGATTTGGAAATATAGATTTTGACAAAGCTGCTTGAGAATCAAGGATCCTACAATTGCAAGAACTAAAAGAACTACGGTTGATGCTTACGAGAATTTGAGAATTTGCAAAGAGAAAACCAAATTGTTCAATGATAATATGAGCTTAAGGAAGCAATTTGAGATAGAAAAGAAAGTGTTGTTATATAATTCTCGATTAGAGCTCATGTTAGGTAAGTTACGTCCTAAATGTCTTGATTTTTTATTATCACTAATGTATTTTCTTATGATGCAATGGAAATAAAGAGTTTATATTCTAGAAAGATCTTAAAGGTGAACAGGCATGTATTAAAACCATTTTATAAGGAAATGACAATTTTAAGTATAATGGATATTGATTTGGCACTTCTCTAATATATATAAGAATGAGAAGAAAAGGCCTTGTCGAGCATAAGAACATTAAATAATGGCACTATTTGGGAGGGAATTCGAACATGATGATTTTCCAGGTATTGCACTACTCCCCACCAAGAGTATCACAATGCAACAGCTACATCTCCACCATTCAAGTAAGTAGCTTCCAGTACATAGCACCACACTAGCCTCAATAGTAATCCACAAATGCACTAAGTGCACGAAGAACTCTCTAGTAATAGCAACACATAGCAGCCAAAACCAACACACCAGCAAGAGTCCACACCTATAGCAATTATATGTGCCATCTGTACCACATAGCATATGTCAAGCAACCAATGCAGCATACCACAACAGATGTCAAGCTATACCAAATGTCAAACTTCAGCAGTAATACTAATACAACATGCAAACAAGCTATCCTCTACCTGTGTCCACAAGTCTCCATCCTTATGTCCCACCATCATCGTACCAACAATGATGCACTTTACTAGACATTAAAGTAGCTTTATGTGTCCAAATTAGCCAATCCACCATCGTACCACTATTCCATAACTTACATCATAGATAGAAACTTAGTGTAGAATACATCTAACTCTTTGCAATCCATTGTTTTACTTGTCATAATTATGAGAAGAAAGAAGTGCACTAATAGAATAGTGGAAAGAGTTAATCTATGGTGAATTCAATTAACACACCTTTATGCCTACCTACATTGTAATGCATTATGTTTCTGATGCTCACAACTCAGGGAAGTTTTCTAATTTTTCACTTATCTTATGTGTTTAATTTTGTTGAATGTGAGCATTTGTTGCATATAATGAGGACAATGTATGATTTAAGTGTGGGGGAGAGTAAAAGCATATACCATGATGAACTCTATGATTTATGCTTGATCTTATGAATCCTATTATTTATATGTTAATTATTCTTAGTGACATCTCAAAATTTTGGATTATTGTTTAGAAATAGTCCCTAAGTTAGGATAAATTTTTGCTTGAGTTATAATAGATGAGAGAAACGAACATGATTAGTATTTTTTATTAAGTTAAGTTAAGTATCTCGTTAGTTTTATTAAATGAAAATGTGCAATACTTGATGCATTTTGAAACCTAAGTGGGCTTTTGAGCCTAATATTAATTCATCACATTTGTACTAATATATTTTTCTTTGTGTTGTGTTATCAAACATAGATTATTTGTGCTATAGCTTGCTATTGAATACATTTTGAGACCACATTTTTGGTGATTTTATGCATAGAGATGAATGGGGCATATAGGTATAACCCTTTTTGACCTAGACATGCCTACTTTAATTTTTACAATTAGAAAAACAATTTGAGCCTTAACTTTTCTTGTTTTGAATACTAACCTTGTTACAAGCCACTTTAATCCTTCTTTTTTGTTAATGTCTTTAACAATTTTGAACCCTTAAATTGAAGGGATTATATAAAGCTTATTTACATCGGATTTTGAATATTTCCATGAAAAGTGAATTAGTTGGTTCAAGTTACATTATTTTGATTTTTTAGTTTTTTATATAATGAGGAAGAAATTTAAAAAAGGAAAGAATATCCTTTTTGATGTTTTTTTATAAAAAAGAAACAAAAACGAAGAAAAAGAGAAAAGAAATAAAGAAAATATGAGGTGATTAAAATGATGTTATTTGAATCAAGTGAGTTTTAGATTGATTTGAATTAAAACTTGTGTGAATAGATTTGTATGATTTTCTTCAATTTTTAACCTAAAAACTTACTCTTTGTCGTACCTTACCTAAGCTATGTTACAACCCTTATTAAGTCCCTTTGATTTATACATTAAATTCATTTTTATCAAGTGGTAGAGATATGGTTCATAAGCAAGCTTATGGGAAAACAAACTTATTATGCTTTGATTTGAGAGCTTAATGAACCCTAAACATATTGGCCAAAAAAAAAAAAACCCTAAACACTTTGAGTGTATAGAATGAAATCCATGAAAGGGTATCAAGTCTTGTTTCATTTTATTTTCATTGAAATGATGAGATGTTACGTATTCATTTTAAAATTATCCTATGAGTGCTCTTAATTGCTATTTTATCTTAAACCTTTAGTGTGTATTAACTTTTGGGATATTTTTGAATAATATGAAAAAAAGATGAGAGGTTATTATGAGATGATTGATGTAAGCTTATGGACAAGCATAAGTATGATATGTGGGGGAATTTGATAAGATATGATTTGGTTATGTTAAATAGACTTATCTATTTTATTTTGGATTAATTTTGGTGCTTTAATGGTGAAATTAATATTTATTTTGTTTTAGGTAAGTATGGATTTGATCAGATTGGAGTATTATTTGTCAAAACTACAAATTTTGTAAAAAAAAGTTAACATATTGTTGCAATGAATAAGGAAATATTGTTGGACCCCGTCTCCGAGGCCCAACATTCGAAAACACACATCTCCAAAAGTTGTCCATTACCCAATATATTTATTTTCAAAGCAGAAACATAATAAACATGAGATATAAACTGATGATCTCCATTCTTAAATTTAATCAAAATTTCTCCTTTAACTTTGATTGGAACTTTAGTTTTATCACCAAAAGAAATGTTGCTTTTAACAGATTCATCAAAACTACAAAATAAATATTTATTACCAGTCATATGATTGTTGGCTCCTGAGTTGAGATACCAAGACTCCTCACTCCTTTCTTTATCACTGTTGCATGTTAATAACAAGGTAAATGCTTCATCATCTTCTTCTTCAACCTCAATACAATCTGTGTTTTCTTCTTCATTTGAATTCCATCTACATTCTGCTGCATAGTGACCAAATATTTCACAATTGTAATATTGTATATTAGATCTTTAACCATAACCTCGTTCAAACGATCAACCTCTACCACGTCTTTTTGGATATTGTCTGAAAATCTGACTCTTCGTTGTCATTCAAATTATTTCTACCTCCTCTGTCTCTTCCACCATTTCCACGATTCCAACCTCGAGCATGACCTCTACCTCCTTGTTCTCTACTATGTCCTTGATGTTGATTGTCTTCTTTTTCGTTTAAATTCAACTTCACTTGCAACTCTTGAACATCTAGTTCTTCTCTTTTCTGTAATCTATCTTCATGGGCTTGTAATGAACCCAAAAGATGATCTATAGACATCGAATCCAATTCCTTTAATTCGTCAATGGTAGTCATAATGTAATCAAAATTTAAAATTAGCGACAGAAGAATTTTTTTCAATTACTCAAACATCTTACCTCGGCTCTCCATATCTCTGTAATTGATTCACAATAGTTAAGACTATGCCAAAGTACTCCTCTATAGATTCAAAATCCTCCATCTTGAGATTTTCATAGCCATATCTCAAATTATGCAGGCATACTTTAATTGCTTTGTCTTTTCCTTTAAAACAATTATGTAAAATCTCCCAAGCTTCTCTTTCCGTAGTTGCAATAGACACCTTTTTGAACATATTTTCATCTAAGCACATATGAATAAGAGTGAGCACATGCTAATCTTTCTTTCTAGCTTTCTGTAGCACTTCCTTTTCTACTACGTTAACGCTTCTTCATGTTCTAAATGATTGTAGCCTTTTTCTACAATATCCTACACATCTTGTGATCCTAGCAATGCTTTTATTATGATACACCAATTTTCATAATTCTCCTTGTTAAGTTTCGAAAATTGAAATGGTAACATTCCATCCATTTTGGTTTTTACTATAGAATACCTTCAAAATACAGTTTTTGGCACTTTTGTATATCTTCTGAAAGTGGCTAAATAGTAGCAATGTTCTTCTTTCATATGAGAGGTTTTGAGTTTAAATCCTCGCTACTACAGTTGAATTGAGAAACAATTTCTTCAATAGATTCATTCGTGTCTTGTGTTGTGGAGATCTGCAACCCGATGGTCAAGATGTGTCCCTTTACTCTAGGTCTTGTGGTCGAATCCCAAAAATCACACTACACACGAAAACTATTTTTATGTTTTCCCTTCAAACGCCTATGGTCTTTGGTCTCTTCAACTTGCGATCTCTGAATCTCACGTCTTCCTCTCTGCGACTTGTCTTCTTCTACTTTCTCTATCTTTTGCTCTCTAAGCCTATTATTCTAGTCATTGCTAGTTTTAGTGTTTTGCACAAGAGGAGTTTGATAAAACGTCTCAAAGAGATGGATGGTGGAAAACTAATTTCTAGCTCTGATACCACTTTGTTGGACAACAAAAAATACAAAAGAGGCAAAAGAAATAGAGAAATAAAGGCAAAACAATCTTTTGTATTATAAGGTAAATTGTTATCCAATAAAACATGAAATATGCCCATATAAATATAGGCTTACAAAACCAAATCTTGATAAACTAAACTACTACTATTTAACTTAAACAATGAACCTAACTAGGACTCTAACAGTCATAATTCAAGTTTATTATCTAAAAATTAGGTCATAAAATTGTAGATTCATTTGATGGCTAAATACCAATTCCTCCTTTGTCACTTTGTTTGAGTGGCAAAACAGTAATCTTTAAACAACCCAATAATGATATGATGATAAAGACATCTCTTTACCTGTTAAGATCATTTGACAACAGAGACAGATTTTCCCCAATGGTACGTTCTTTTTTTGTTGAATTTTTTTCGAAACAAAAGAGTCATAAGTTAAATCATTCTATGTCTTTGACCTTGCAATATCTGATGATGGTCTTGAAATGATCAACACTTATAGAATTTAGAGGAACTAAGCAACCAACCTATGGTGAGCTTGTATCCATTAGTGGTCTAGGTCCCAATGTGAACAGAAATTGACTACTGCAGTTTCATCTATTCTTGAGAAAAAGTTTGCGAGCCCCAGGTCTAAATTTTTTATTTAGTTCTTCAATACCATGATAAGCAGTCTTGACATACTTTAAATATTATGATTACAAATGATCATTCACATTTTTCTTATCATTTGCACTCTTCCTGTTTGTATAAGCCAACTAGAGTCAAGAACATGTACAATGTTTACATGCTTTACACCAACACTAGATCATGTACAATGTTTATCAAACCTTATTCTTAATGGCTTTTTAACATGTTGAAACATTTAGGTTTAAATTAACTTCTGATAAAAATATTGGTGTCTAATTTGACCCTTTTGTCTTCTTTAAAAGAGAAACATGGAAGACATTATGAATTTAAGCTTTAGGAGACAAGTTTAGTTTATAAGCTACTGATCCGATGCAAATCGATATTTTGAAGGAGCCAAATTATCTTTTGGATAGCTTGTTATATTGAGGAAGAGCAGTCGAATATTGATGATCTGGTTTGAACTTCCCAAATTCCTGATTGCATACTTAGATTTAAATATTTGTGCGATGAAGATTAATTTGAGATTTCATATGTAATTGAGCCTATATAAGGTTAGATGAGATTTTAACAATAATTTGATCTAGACTAGTTAGTAATTCATTCATAGAAGCTACATCGATAGACTATAAAAATGTAACCACATAGTAATGAAGGAGCACAACTATAAGCCACCTCAAATGGAGTGTGCTCAAAATAAGAATGCCAAAAATTAGTTTAATTCTTCCCAATGCAAGTATTATATCCAAGTTTTTGGTTGGTAAGTGACAAAGCAAACAAACAATCTTCATGACAATGATTTACAATTTTAGTCTAGTCGTCAAATTAAGGATGGTAAGGTTTATTCATAACAAAGAGATACCTTAGAATTTAAATAATACTTTTCCATAAAGAACTCATAAATAGAGGATCATGATCAAAGACTCTAATGGAGAAAATTTCAATGAGATGACATATTTCTTTAGCAAATATATCAACAAGCTGATGAATAGTTATATGAGAGCCTATAATACGAAAGTATATATATTCTGAAAGGTGATCAATGACCACTAAAATTGTTATTTTCCACTTAAAATAGGCTATTGGGCAATAAAATATGTGAGGAGGACATCATAAATCTTACCATGTCTAAGAAGAGGTTGTAGAAGGCCTTGAGAAGCAATATTTAGAAGCTTAAGCTCTTCATAAATAGTACACTGAACCATAAACTCCTTGATCGATTGACGTATGTTGGATAGGTAAAAGGTGGAGGCAAGATGTGCTAAAGTGCATTGAGTACAAATATGGCCCTAATGGATAGTTATAGAACATTTGAAGGAGGATTGGATGATAAGGAAAAATCTATTAGAACAAAAATTTTGTTTTCATAGATCACTAGTCCATCATTAACAAAATAATGAGGATGATTCCTTAGTTACTCTCAAATGGAGTATAACATAGTAAAAGCTTATAGATTACGCTCCAAAATTCTTTGAAGGCAAGGAACAAAGCAATCACAGTAATATCTAGCCAAACTAAGAAGTCCTTATAGCTCTTTAATTGATTTTGGTAATGTTACTCCATAATAACCTCAATCTTTAGAATCTTCTAAGACATAATTAATAAAAATTACATAACCAAAATATGTAAGTAACTGACTACCAAATTCATAATTGACTATTTTAACATAAAAGGAATTTTGTTGGAGGATAAAGAGAACTGCATTTAAATTATGTAGATTTCTCGCTCAACAGGGACTATAAATTAATATATCATCAAGTAATATCAACACAAACTTATGAGAAATATGTAAAAATATGTGATTCAGTACTCTTTGAAATGTTGAAGGAGCATTGAAGAACCTAAAAGGCATTATAAGAAATTTGTAATGACCATAATGTGGTTGAAATGTTGTCTTTTTATTTCATCAATTTTGGCACTATAAAATTTGTCTAGTAGTTCATCAACAGTAGAAATTGTAAAATAATACTTAATTATTACATTTTTTAAGGCATGATAGTTAACAAGCATCTTGTTGATTAGATACTCTATTTCTAATTTTTAGTAGTGAGGATATATATAGTGGAAGAAATTAAGGCACCTGTGGCTAACAATAGAGGAGTATCATGGTCAAAAGGTAAAGATAGGGGAAAACCTTTGGGTTTAACAAACATAGGAGAAAAATGATGGCGAAAGGTTTGTAACATAAGAATTAAATTGGGAGGTGTGGTAAAGTTAAATAGTGATGTGGATTGTGAAGATAAAGGAACAATCTCAATCTTGAAAACAAAGACGATAGCCTTTATTTTCTCCATGAGTTTGAGTTGATTTGTGGATATTTGAGAGAGATAACATGGTTTGCCTTATAAATGAACTCGACCTCCTTGATATTTAAATTTCATACATAATTTTCAATACTAAAAAAGGACAAATAAAAATTTGCTAGCTATTGGATCCTTAAGAACAAATATGTTCTATAAATGGGTAGTAAATAAAAGTCTACTGAGAAATAAGTTTGGGTCGATTATAGTAAAATTTAGGAAGAAAGGCTTATAAATTGGAGGGAGTTACCTTTACCTATAACGAAATTTAAATAATGAAATGGTGGGATAAAAAGCCCAACTGTTGAGCTATACAGGACTGAATAACATTGTAGGTTGAACTAATATCAACCAAAATGATGACTATCTGATCTAAGTTCCTTCTAAATGAAGGCTCTTAGGAGTAAAATTTCCCTCAAATGCATAAAGGAGATTGCTAGGAGAATTAGAAAGTCAATAGATGACATTTTCTCAACCAGTAGTGAGGGAAGATCTAAATACTCAAAGGAGAGATTTGAAATGGATGAAGAGATTTTTTCACCATCCTTGACTAATTAGCATAGAAGTTATGAAGATTTATAATGATGCCTAGGTATGGATTTCTTGTTGCAGTTAAAGCATAGTCCCTTTTCATGGCAAACCTTCACTTATGCTAGACTCAAATGAATAATATGGAGATAAGTGATCTGAGATAGGAGGTTTTGATGATAATAAGGAAGCCATGGTAAATGGTGGAGGAGAGGAAAATAAGGTGGGGTTACGAGATGAAAGTGAACAAACCATCATTAATTTATCCTTAATAATTTTGTCATACCCATTACCTTAGGTAAGATGGATGGTTTGAACAAAAATTTTTTTTACATTTGATGTCCCCATACAAATATAAAATAAAATAATTCAAAAGAATGGTATGGGTGAGCTTAGTAGTGTGAGTGGAAAGAGATTCAAATTGTACCTTATAAACAATCATATTGGTTGTTTATTAGAGTTCAAATAGAGCAACCTTGTGATTTTGAAAGGAAGAATGACTAAGACAAGTTTTTAGAGCATGGTCAAAAGTTCCCTAAGTAATAAGTTGTTAAGTGGAGTACATCCATTAAAACCATTCAAAAGCTAATCTTGACATATAAAAAGGAGCCTTATCAAGATATTAATTTGGTGGTGTGCTATAAAAATGAAAAAAAAACTTATTCTAAAATAATCAAACTAGAATAAGAACAAAAAAAATTCCAATTTTTGAAGGAAACAATTGTGAATAGAGGAGGTTTCAATAGAGGAATGACTAGATGAATGTAAGATGGAAGAAGATGGGAAATAGAGAGGAAGAGATGAAATATGGTTTGGAAATGAAGCAACTGCAGTAGGGAGTAGGGGCGACGATGTCAGTTACTTCTCAAGGCAAAAAAAGTTTTGTATCATATCCATTAAGACTATTTCTTAAGTCAAGAGAGATTTCTAAATTCCCTCACAAAAAGAAATTTTTTTGATAATGACATATGATCATTGTTGCATTGTGAGAAGGAAAATATTAAATTTGGGAGAGTGTGTTAATTTGAGCTTAGTGCTAGTTTGAGAACTTTGAAAAGAATCTCCTTAATAGTCCAATAATAAATGATCATTCCTTCGACTATGACAAAACTAAAAAAAGTACTAATGTATCACATTTCTTAATGTTAAACATAACCTGTAATGCTAAGAGATTTAACAAAACATTAATAAAAAATAATAAGAGGACGGAGGTGAGCATAAATGAAAATTAGAGGAAGAAAAAAAAAGATAAGATAAGAAATATCTTAAAGATAAAATAATTTTTTGATTCATTATTAATAATAATTGCACATACATATAACATAATTCAATCAAGTTATGTTCAATTATCTAACATTTTACATACCTATTTTTAACAAATAAAATAAAAATAACAATCTAGGCATAATCAATAAATTATGTTGATTTATGGACTGTCTTCTAACTCTTCTAAATTTTTAGACTACTAAATCCTTAATTATAACCATTACACTTATAATAAAAACCTTATCATTAAAACAAAATGAGTTTGGGAGAAACCTTTATTCATGGACCTAATGCCTTATCTGGGTGGATGTTAAAAATCATCATTTTTATATCCTAAAAATGTAAGGGTGAAGGAGAAAAACATTCATATATCTTGGTATTTTGTTTGAGATATGATAAGTGAAATTGTGCACTTAAGAGCTTTCAAATGTTAAGTACTAAAAGATTAAGAAATTTTTTAGAGATGTTGTAATTAAGTTCTCATGAAACCCCATATGCCCAATATTAAGCCTCAACTTATGGATTTTTAGTATTACAATGTCTCCAGATATTTTATAAATCTCATTCAATTCACTCTCAAAAGCATATATAAGTCTTCTTAGGTAGTAATTCTGGCATTCTTTTAGCTCCTCCAGTTTCTTCAATATTTCTTTTTGTAATGCTTCTATGAATATGACCAAACCAAAGTTTTCCTATCTCATCAAATCACCACTCAAGCTTATTAGTTTCCTATATAGGAAAAACAAATATAATATTAAGCTATTGTTGTGCCACCAAGAGTTAATCTAGTTATAAAACCCAAGATCCCTTTCCCACATATGTTTATAACTAAAGACTTACGTTACTAATTCCCCACCTAAATAAAGCATATAATAAAATTATTTAGCACCAATTTTATGCACTTATCTTAGGATCTAAAACTAGGTTGATCATGGGTTGAGTTGTTAAATGCCCACTGGTTGTATTAATCCAAGGTTTCACATCTACTTGGGCTGCTTATTCTAAGCTTTATTAGATGTTGTTGGGCTTCTGTGCTTCCTCAATTTAACCAATCTGGTTATAATTAATTCAAATCATATACTAAAATTTCTACTTTGTGGAGTTCCATAATATCTTTTTATTGTTATTGACTAGTTAAATGCACATATAAAATGCATCATTTTTTGTGTAAAGTTATCTTATAAAATACTAATAAGACCATTTTGTAACTTGAAAAGCTTCAAATATAAAAGAATGATTAATGAGGTTAAGTTAATGTACACAAATCAACATTTAGTAATAACTCAATAACTTTAGTAGATGCGTTCCCTATCCTCTTATTTTTTAGATCAAATATGCTCTCACCATCATAAGCTTTTACCACTCTTGTTGTAACCATGCTCTATAAGTAGTAGAGCCCTTCTTATTACTCACTCGCACCAGTTAGTATCCTCGAAATGTGGTCTTGTATAACTCTAAATTTCTTAGTAAATTGAACAATACAGTTAAACTCCTCAACCAATTATAACACCGAAATTAAATTATAATTCAAACTAAGGACATATAAAACCTTGAACAACTTTAGGTTGTAATTAATAGCAAACGTCCCTTCCTTAATATCTACAGTATGCTTTCCATATGACAATCCCACTAGACAACCTACAATATTTAGCAAGTCAGTCAAACATTCAAGTTTTCCTATCATATATGAGAGATCCATATATCAATTATCCACATTTATGATCCCTTACCAGATAATTTACCTATTGATCTTGCTTTGTAAGTATTTTCCAACCTACCTTATTGCTCTAGGTGATGATATGGTAGTGACATAAGTGTGAGGAGTTCTTCCACACCCATCAACACCTCTAAGTGTTGCTTCATGCTACCTGACTCCACGTCCATAACTACCACCACCATGTCCATTAGTATGAGGATGATTTACCCACCAATCGGGATATCTAATTAATTAAAAATAATTTTCAGCATTATGGCCAGCCTACTTAAAATTTAAGCAGACCACTCTATTATCTTTCCTGTGTTCTCCTCGTCCCTTCATCCCACTGGAAACTTAAACTATAAAACTCATTACTTCTCCTATTTATTTTTTTGCAAGTGTAATAGTTTGAATTCACTCCTTTTGTATCAACATGGAATACATTGTATTTAAAGGAGGAAAAAGATTTATTGCTAAGAGATTGGAATGCAAAGTCTCATATATTGCTTCATCCAAGCCTATAAGAAAATGATGAACCCTTTCTTCCTTTCTCTGCTTCTCTAACTGAGTTATAATGTTATAATTGCATCTACCATTTTGACATATCGACAATTGCTCATAATCGACCAACTCATCCCACAATACCTTTGACTTGCCATAGTACGTCAAAATAGATGAGCATGTTGATTATAAAACACAAGATCAACTTTTAATTGTTGGATTCGAGGTTCCGCTACTGTTTACCCTATTGAGTTTCTATCCCTATTATGAGACTTTCGGTGATCGTAGATGCCTTTATGGTTTGTTTCTTGACTTGTACTACCATGTAGATCAACCGTGTAAGTCTTTGAAAACGTGTGAAGATACACAACTATGTGCGGAGATCGTGTAACTTTATGTAACTATGTATGTTTGCAAATAAAGCAGTACTGGAAAGATACACGATTACTTACATAGTTGTGTAAATGATCGTGTAAGTGATAGAAAATTTTATTTCATGATATAAAGTATAAAAAGACAAAAAATTTTGTACAGAGCATGACCACAACATCCAAAAGTAAGGAAAAACAGAAAGATTACAAAAAGTGTTGTATTCTCATCCTTATTTGACTATTTTTGGGATTGAGAGGGTGAGAGATCAACTTTTCTTGTAAATCCTTATTGAGTTTAGTAGATTTATTTATCAGTTTTCCTCATGATTTTTTCTTCTACACTAAAGGGTTTTTCATGTTAAATCTTAGTGTCTGTTTCATCGTTTAGTTTCTTATTCTCATATTTTTCTGCTACTACAATTTAAAGAGTTCTTTCTTATTATGAATATTTGGTTGATCTTTTAGATAGTTGTGTATTTGCCTCCTAACAAGTCATATCAGAGCCAGCATAATAGAAGGTGGAAACAGCTCTGTGATCAAGTAATGTCATAAAATTACTCGATATGGAGGCCCATGATGGAGGACCTTTCTTTGATCCTATTAATGTGGATAGAGGTGTGAAAGATGATGTTCCTTCATAACATGAAAAGATGTCTGCTAGAGAATGGGAAGAGATGAAGCAAAAAGATCTGGGCTCTATTAAACAATGGATTGACATTAGCATATTTAACCGCGTGTCTCAAGAAATAGATCCATTTGAGTTATAGAAGAAGTTAGAAGGTCTATATAAAAGGAAGACTGCTCATAATAAGGCCTCTCTGATTAAGAGGCTTATGAATTTGAAGTTAAATGTTGGTAAATTAGTGTCAAAGCATCTAAGTGATTTCTATGACATAATCAACAAACTTACCTCTAGGAAGCTCATTCTTGATGATAAGCTTCAAGAATTATTCCTGTTAAGTTCATTACCTGATAGCTCAAAAAACACTAGTGGTGACAATTAGCAACTCAACTCCTAAAGGAGTGCTCTCGTTCGATGTAATTAAAAAAAGCATGTTTATTGAAGAAATTAGAAGAAAGGAGATTGGAGTTGATAACATGCAGGCTTTCATGATAGAAAGTAAGGAGAGGAACAAGAGTAAGGGTGGCCGTGGCAAGTTTAAAAACTGTTCAAAGTATAGAGGTGACAAAGAGGTGAAAGACATGTCATTATTGTGATAAGCCAGGACACATTAAAAGGTTCTACTATACATGAAAGAGGGATCAGAAAAGTAAGAACATCAAAATGATGGCATTGACAAGATTACAGCTACAACTACTTCAAACACAGATGATAAGGTATCCTTAGTTTGTGTACTTAGTGAATGCTTCCATGTTAGCAATGTTGGTTCTCAAAGTCTAATTAACACAAGAGCATTTTATCATTGTGTTCCAACAAGTACTTTTTAAGCTACAAGAGCGAAGATTTCAGGATTGTCCAGATGGAAAATTAAGTTCCATTAAGATAGTCAATATAGGTCATATCCTGGTTTTAAAAAATGTTATATTCTTACTGACCTTAAGAGATGTATGACACATCCTCAATCTAAGGCTGAATTTGTTATCAACTAGTGTGATAGATCAAGAAGGCTTTCAATACACTTTCAGGGATAAGAAGTGAAAACTATCCAAATGAGCAATGATAGTTGCCTAATGAAAGTTATGTTGCTCACTATAGAAGACATACTTAAAGTTATATAGTGGTGGAGAAGTATACACAGCCAAAGAGGAAACTTCACCAAAATGGTGGCATCAACAATTAGAACACATGAGTGAGAAGGGATTAAAGTTGCTGGTTGGAAAATCCCTTATCTCAGTTAAAAACTCATAATCGCTTAATCCTTGCAATCATTGCTTGACTGAAAGCAGCATAAAATCTCTTTCAAAAGAAGATTAATAAGGAAGTCAAAGTTATTAGAGTTGGGTCATTCAAATTTTTGTGGTCCTATTAACGATGAGCTGCTAAGAGGTAATAGATATTTTTTTTACATTCATTGATAATGCTTTAAGAAAGAATTGAGTGTACATATTGAACTCTAAAAGTCAAGTGTTTGAAACTTTTAAGAAGATTTATATTATGGTAGAAAGGAAAGCTGAAGTGCCTGCAAATAGACAATGGAGGGGTGCATACTTCTAAGATGTTTGAAGAATACTATACATCACATGACATTAAATATGATAAAAGTAAAATAGTGGCTTTATAGCATAATGGGGTTACTGAGAGGATGAATAGAGCCATTGTGGAGATGGTTTATTGCATGATCAGGATGTCTATATTGCCATAGAAATTTTAGAGAGAAGCAAACTAATCAACAATCTAGTTGATAAATCAAGCTCTCCTAGTTTTGTTAGAATTTAAGATTCCTGAGAGAGCATGGACTAGCAAGGATCCACATATCATCATCTGAGAGTTTTTGGATGCAAGGTATTCAGACACATACCTAATGATCAAAGAAAGAAGCTTAACTCAAAGTTAATACCTTGCATATTTATTAGAAATGGTAGTGATCAATTTGGCTTTGGACTTATAACCTAAAGCATAAAAATGTCAAGAACTGGGTTGTGGTGGTCTAAGAGTATGGAGAGGTGTTGATCTTTTGAGTAGAGATAAATCGTCATACCATAACTCATCAGATGGCATATTTGGCTTTTCACTAATTCCTTTGACTATAGAGCATTCTATAGGTAAAGAAGATGAAATGTGTGACCAAACACACATTGATGGTGATCATATACAATATGATGATGATGAACTATATGAACCATATCCAAACAATATAGAAGATGAATCCATTGAATATAATTATCAAGGAAGCAATTCGATCCAACAATTAATGAAACGAAGTTTCAAAGGTTGACAAGGGATAAAAGACTTTCCACAAGGTATCCAAGTTCTGATTCCATATTTCTCACTGTTGAGGGGAGCCTGAGAATGTGTTAAAGGATGCATCTTGGGAAGAAAAAGATCTCTAGCTCACAACTACAAAGTAAGATATGGATTCTTTGAAGAAGAATAATACATACGAGGTTGTAAAGCTTTCACAAGGCAAAAAGGTATTGAAGAACAAGTGGGTGCTTAAGATAAAAAGAGATGTAACTAGTTGGTAAAGCATAAGGCAAGGCTAGTAATGAAAGGATTCGACTTTGATCAAATCTTTTCACCAGCAGTTAAGGTGACCTCAATCCGAACTATTTCAGGTCTAATTACCTATTTGGATCTTGAACTCTAATAGCTAGATGTTAAAACAACCTTCTTTTATAAAGACTTAGAAAAGGATATATATATATATGGAGCAACCAGAGGTCTTAAAGCAAAAGGTAAGGAAATTTTGTTCTACAAGTTAAAGAAAATCTATATGACTTAAAATAAGCTCCAAGGTAGTCGTATCAGAAGTTGGATTCTTTCATGACGTATCATGGTTTTAAGTGAACTTATGTTAATGCATGCATGTATTTTAAGAAGTTCTTTGGTGATCATCATTTTTCTTCTTTATGTTGATAATAAGTTGATTGTGAGTCAAGACATTGGTAGAATCTAAAACTTGAAGGAAAACTTGTCCAAATCCTTTGATATGAAAGATTGGGGATCTACAAAGCATATTTTTTGCATATTGATAACTCAGGATAGGAAGAACAGGAGATTGTGGTTGTCTCAAGAGAGATATATTGAACAAGATTTAGAAAGGTTCAATAAGATTTAGAAAGGTTCAATATGAAGCATGCCAAGCCAATTATCACTACACTCTTATCACACTTCAAGTTATGTAGCATGCATTTTTCTCAACAGAAAAAGAGAAATATGATATGTGTTTTTTTCCATGTTCATCTAATGTAGGGTCTCTGATGTATGCAATGGTATGCAAAAGGCCAATTTTTTCTCAAGCTATTGAGATAGTAAGCAAAATTTTGTCAGATCCAAGGAAGGTTCACTGCAAAGCAATGAAATGGATTCTAAGATATTTAAGAGGCACATCAAAGTAGAGTTTGTGCTTTAGTAATGATGAGCTAACTCTAGAAGGTTTTATGGATGCAGATATGGTTGGAGATCTTGATGGAAGAAAATTTACTTCAAGTTTATTATTTTATTTTACAGGGGGCATCTCATGTCAAAAAGCTATAAAAGTATGTGGCTTTATCTACAATTAAAGCAAAATATGTAACTATAGTGGAAGCTTATAAGGAGATGCTCTGGCTAAAAAGGTTCGTTCAAGAGTTGGATGTGAAACAAGAAGACTATGCAATATTTTATGATATTCAAAGTGCTATTGATTTCAATAAAAATACTCTGATCATTCCTATACAAAGCACATAGACTTCAGATATTATTGGTTGAGGTCGGTGATAGAAGAGAAACAATTAATATTTAAGAAGGTTCATACAAATTTGAATGGTGATGAAATGTTGACTATAGTGATTCCCACAAATAAGCAAAAGCTTTGTTGTAAGTTTGTCATGATGTATCTTAAGTAGATGATGGAGAATAACGAGTCTTTCCATATTTGGGTTAAAGGGGAGATTGTTGAGTGTCCAACTCTGTTTTGAGATTTTCAGTTATTGTGGACGATTTTATAGTTCATGTCTTAACTTATACAACCTTGTATATCAACCGTATAAGTCTCTATAAATGTGTGAAGATACATGACCGTGTGTGGATATCGTATAGCTCTTTATATCTACGTATGTTTACGAATAAGGCAGTGTTAGAAAGGTACATGGTTACTTACACAACTGTGTAAGTAATAGAAAATTTTATTTTATGATATAAAAGAGAAACATAGGTTTTTGTAGAGAACATAGCCATAACTTCCAAAAGTGAGAAAAATAGAAAAAGGTATAAGAGTGTTGTATTCTCATCCTTATTTGATTTTTTTAAAGGATTGGTTTGGGTGATTGTTGATCATGATATAAACTTTGGTTTTAATCCTGAAACTTTATGAAACAACTTGTTGGTGAGGGGGTGAGAGATCAACTTTTCTTATAAATCCTTATTGAGTGCATTTATTTTTAATTTGTCCCATGCTTTTTCCCTCTACATTGAAGGGTTTTTCACGTTAAATTTTAATGTTTATTTCATCATTTAGTTTCTTATTCTCATATTTTTCTATTGCTAATTATTTTCTTTAACATTAGTTCAATCATATTCGTTTTCCAAGATACCGATATGGACTAGATATTCTACCAATATTTAGTCTCCAACTGCTTTCAAATGACATAATACACTTATACACATATGCACAGAGAGAGAGAAAGAGAAAAAGAGAAGAATTAACTTAATCCCAAATACAATACCACAATATAGGCTTGGTTACATTTCCTTTTATAGGAAATAAAAAGCAATAAAATAATAGAGTCTTAACACACAAGAAGCCTTCCTATTGGACCATAAATTTGGTCAAATCAGGATGGAAACTTAAGAAGGAAGAAAGATATGCCGCTCTTCACTTGCCTCAAGCACATCATGATTTCAGTTACAATTAATGAAGCATGCATGTTGTTGTCACCTTTTCATGCACAACTCATTTAAGCTTGATTATTTATTTATTTTTCCAACATTGCCTCCCTTAAATCAAGTTGGCAGAAATTTATCATCCCTAACAATTTCTTCAGTTTGTGTAACTCAAACTTTAGTGGTTTAACAAAAATATCTACAACTTGTTCTTCAATGTAACAATAATTAATCACCAAAACCTTTTCAGTTACTAGCTCATGAATTTTGTGAATGAAAAACTAGATTTTTGCATAGTGTTATTGTAGACTTATTATCAGAAAATAATTCGTTTGGAGCATTTTGTTTTTGATGTGGTACTTCAAGAATTCCTCTTAGCCATACTATCTGCGTAGCATAACTAGTTGCTGCAATGTATTATGCTTTAGCTATAGATAACCATAGGTTGTTTCTTTGAAGACCATAATATTGCACCGGTGCCAAGATGAAAAACATACCCTGATGTGCTTTTTCTTGTTTCTATATCTCGCCCCAATCACTATTTGTGTAACCTGTAAGATTCACGTAATTGATACTTGTATAAAAAATTCCTTTATTCAAAGTACTCTTGATATATCGAAAAATTCTTTTTGCTTCTTGTAAATGACAAGTATGAGGCTCCTTTATGAATCTACTAAGTAATCCAACTCCAAAAACTATATCTAGTCTGGTTGTAGTTAAATACCTCAAACTTCTAATTAAACTCTTGTAACAAGTTGAATTTATAGGTCTCCTTTTATCCTTTTTTATTTTTTTCAATTTCTCTTCAACTGAGGTGGGAGCTACTTTTGAATTCTCCATCTTAAAATTCTTCAAAAAATCATTTGTATACTTCCTTTGGGAAATAAAAATTCCATCATCCTATTGAATTACCTTTTTTTCTATTCCAAGAAAATAAGACATTAGACCTAAGTCTGTCATGTCAAATGATTTTACCATAGCCTCCCTTAATTTTCAATCATCTTTAGGTTGTTTCTAGTAAAAATTAAATCATCAATATAAAGACACACAATTAGAATATCATCAGGCTCAACAAATTTAATATATAAAGTATGCTAAAAAAAAGAAATCTATAAAAATCATGCTTCATGAAGTATGCATCAATTTTTTTGTACCATACTCTTAGTGTCTACTTCAATTTATACAATGCTTTCTTCAAACTATAAACTTTATCTTCTTTTCCTATGATTTCATACCTTACAAGTTGCTTAACATACACTTCCTCTTCCAAATTCCATTTAAAAAAGCAAATTTTACATCCATTTGATAAATCTTCCAGTTATTTTAAGCTGAGAAGGAGATAATCATATTAATAGGATCCAATCTTGCAACAAGGGCAAATACCTCAGAGTAATCAATACTTGGTTTTTTGCTTATATCATTTTGCAACTAATCTAGCTTTAAAGCGGTCAATCTCACCATTAAGCCTATACTTTATCATGTACACCCACTTTACTCCTATAGACTCTTTGTCAGCATGCAGATGTTTCATTCTTTTCAATTGCATATGTTTCTTCATCCACGACTTTTCTCCATTCCAATTCATTTGATTTCTCCTCATAATTAACTAGTTCATAATCTATAAATAAAGCGAAATTGATAATCTCTTCATCAGATAGATCATTATCAATACCTATCATATAATCTTCTAATTGGCTAGTAACTAACGATGTCTTTGGGGTCTACTAGATGTCTCTGGCTGAGATACTGGATCTGTTTAAGTACTTCCCAGCTTTCTCAAATTACCACTGGCCTATTTTTGGAAAGTTAAAGACCAATCCCATAGTCCATCCTCATTAAAGGTTACATCATGACTAATAATTGTCTTTTTGTATTTGGATTGTATAATTTATAAGCCTTTGAATTTGTACTATAGCTTCAAAAATATAATTCTCACCTTTGTCATCCAACTTCTTCCTTAACTTATCTGATATATAGGTATCAACAATACACCCAAAAACTTTAAGATGTTGAATGGAAGGTTTCCTCCTGCTCAAAGCTTCCTCAAGTGTTTTACCATTAAGGTGTTTTATTGGACTCTTGTTTAAAATACAAACAATACAAGCTATAACTTCTACCCAAAATTGTTTAGATAATTGTTTAGATCTTAATATGCATTTTAGCATGTCTATAATAGTTCTATTCTTCCTTTTTGCTACTCCATTCTATTGAGGCGTGTATCTAGTGGTCAACTGACGTTAAATTCCATACTGCTTAAAGACCTCTGCACATTCAAGATACTCTTGGCTTTTATCTGTTCTTAATGCTTTAATTCTACAGCCACTTTGCTTTTCCACATATGCTTTAAATGATTTGAACGCAACACAAGCTTTTGATTTCTGATTTAGAAAATTTACCTAGGTTTTTCTACTAAAATCATCAATAAAAGTAATAAAATACCAATTACCTCCATTAGATGGAACTTCAACATTACACATATTTGAATGAACAATTTCAAATTGCTTCTTTGCTCTATAGGACTTTCCAACTAGAAATACATCTCTATGTTATTTTCCAAGTCACATTTTTCATATACATTGTTAGGAATATTCACAACAGGTAAGCCAGACACAAGCTCTTTCCTTGATAGATAATTTAATCCAAAAAAATGAAATTATTCAAAACTTGTGTGCTATAACCAATTTTCATAAGGTGTCATATAATTCAAGCAAGCAAAATTTTCATGATGAATTTTTAGGGGGAATAGATGATTAGAAGACATCTTTTACCTTTGCAATAAATCTTTTAATCCTATCTATCAAGGTGCAAAACTCATGATGAATTTGTATGTTATAACCTTTCTCAAATAATTGACTCATGCTCAATAAATTATGATGAAGACCAGGAATATAGAAAACCTCAGAGATAAAACTTTTAGAACCTTCCTTTAACCTAATGGATACTCGACCTTTTTCCCAAAATAGGAAGATTTGAATTATTCCCAAATTTAACTATTAACTGAAAATTTTCATCAAAAGAGGAAAATAACTGCTTATTCCCACACATATGATTACTACAACCAAAATCAAAATACAAAATATTTCTAGCTTCCATAAAAGAGTTGCTTGCTAGAAACAAACTTTCTACATTATTAGAATTCTCACCAAAATGTTGGCACCAATTTTTTGCAACATTAGACTGATAATTATTCTGAGATTTGGATCTACAAGCAGTAGCTTTGTATCTATAGCTTTCACAATTAAAGAAATTAAAATTACATCTCTATTTATATTGATTACCTAGTCCTCTTCCTTAATTGGTATGCCCAGAATTATTTCCTCCTCTTCCTTAACTAAATGTTTTGGAGTTATTGTCTCTCCCTTAGTTAAAATTATTGCCATGACCTTTTCCTTTAAATCTTCCTCTACTTCTGCCTCTTAAATCTACTCTTCTTCCATTATTAATACCTAACCTCTGTCATCTGCATTTTGATTAGATTCTGCAACATTATTGAAATTCACTTGGCCTTTTAAGGCTTCTTTTATTGTCTTTTCTGTTTTCTCCAATATGCTGCTAACATGAGTTTCAATGCTTCCCTACAACTCTGTTATAGGCATAGTCTCTGTATCATATGACTATAGTATTATAGTCACAACATTGTCAAATTTAATAGGCATAGTGCGTAGAATTTTTTCCACTACCTTGATGCTTGAAATATATTCTCTAGACATCATTATCTTGTTGACAAGATCAATAATAACACGAGAAAAATAGTGTTCAATAATTTCTGAATTATATATTTCATAACTTTCATATTGTCTATGCAAGGACAATAATTTTGATTTTTGAGCCTTATTTGTACCTTCATAAGCCAGCTTCAACATACTCCACACTTTTTTAACAATTGTAGCATTAACAATTTTGTCAAAAACTGAATAATCTACTCTTTGGTGAATTTAGGATAACATCAACCGATCCTTCCTTTAAGCACTTATATCAGCTCCTTCTTATAAGTGTGGATCATCAAGACTCTAAATATTGTGAGCCTTGAGGTGTGGTAGACATTAAAATCTCCCAACAATTATAATCAAGTTTACTATCTAATTTAGAACTTGACTAAACAATATTATAAATGTTTGACATCTCTCAATTTTAAATAAAACACTCTCACAAGTATAAGAACACTCTCTCCTCTTTTTTTCTCTCACAAATTGCTTTAAAATTGAAGCTAGATTTAAGAGTCTCTGATACCAATTTGCTATCAAAGTACATAATACACTCACACATATATGCATGGAGAGAGAGAAAGAGAAGAGGAGAAGAATTAACTCAATCCTAAATACAATACCGTAACATAGGCTCGATTACACTCCCTTTTATAGGAAACAAAAAGTAACAAAATAATAGAGTCTTAAAACACAAGAAACCTTGGACCACAAATTTGGTTAAATCGAAATGGAAGCTTAAGAAAGAAGAAAGTTAAGGCTCTCTCCATTTACCTTAAGCACATCATGATTTCGACCAATTAACAAAGCATGCATGTCGTTGTCACCTTTTCATGCACAGCTCATCAACCTAGATTTATTTATTTATTTTCCTGGCACCAGCGAATCATCTATCAATATCTTATTGGCTCCATTAATTAAACTAAACTTTCGTCTTGCCCACAATGAAGTTCTTATAAATCCATAGTTGTTACCTTGCAATTGAACCTATGCGGTTACATTCCCAAGATTATCAGTATATCCTAGGTAATATGGTTACATTGCCCATAACCTTAATTTGCCTACTGAGTAATAACATTATTCATGTCCTATCTTTGTTGGTATTGGGCATATTCGATGCCTCTCATTTCAAAGTTTGCATAAAATAAGTCCATTGCAATTATATTGGGATACCCTATTCTTTAAATTTGTCTTAGATAACTGGCCCTGTCAGCTAGCAATGTAATAAGCTAGTAATTGGTGAAAAAAAATTCTTTTATAAAATGTAGGGTGCATTTAATAAAATGTGTTAAATTGAATATGTACCAGATAGATAATAAGTTAATAACTAGTTAATGACAGCGGATAAGTAGAAAACTTGATAATTGATCATTAATAGTTGATGATTGCTATTAATGGATTTTGATATAATATTCAATAAGATATTATTAAAATATATTTATATCAAATAAAAATTGGTGAATATACAGAATCTTAAGACTTTTTATCCACCTTTATAATCTGATAAGGTCTTCCTTTAAAAAAATAATGACATAATAGCTTATGCGAAAGGAAGTTCTTAACATAAAGGAATGATATGGATATTAGATAGGTGGATTTGTAAGTTGAGTTCACCATCACTATCAAATTTTAGATGTTTAAGTTTAAATGGGAATGCTATGCAAGTGTTTAGATGTTAAGTTTAAATGGTAGAATTATGCTAGGGTTAGTAAGATATAGTTGATAACTGACATTTGAATTAACATGAATACAATACGTGGAGGAGAAAATAAGAAAAAGTCAGGTAAGTAGGGGAAACAAATTGGTAATATCAATAAATTCTCGAGAGTACATAAGAGATGATATGTGTTGGTATGTATTAATAAAAAATCTTCAACGATGAATGAGATTTGACTATGAGATCAAAGATGATTGATGCAACTAAATTGTGAGGAATTCTTTAAGTATAAAAATTAGTAATATATATTATATAGTGGCTAGATTATTGTTTAACTTAGTCATGAAATAATGTGATTGCACCATGATTGTGTTTGGATGATGCACTAAAATGACTCCAAGAGGATGGTTGGAGGCTCGTCAAGGCATTTGTTACCTCAGAAGGTCATCATGTAATAACGCATGACAAAAACATGGAATAGTAGATTAAAGAAACCGGACCAAAAAAGTAAGAGCATTTCGTTAAGTAGTTGAAAAGTGGTTTAGTATTATGGGGGTAAATATTTTTTGATACTATGTTCTATATTATCTTATTAATATAACTCTTATAAATCTTAACTAATTGTCATATTTCTCTCTTTTTTATTTTTTAATTAAGTTGTGTTAAATATTTACCTGTTAAGAGTGAGTGAAACATTTAAAATACGACATGTGAGTTAATTGGACTATCATGTTTTTTTATGAGATCTTTTACAAGGTGTCATTTTTTATTAAGATATTCCTTTTATAGTTGGCAATGAATAGATTCAATATAGTTATTTTTATCTAACCTTAAAAAGAAAGATGTCCTCTTTTTAGTCAATCAATTATTTAATCATTAAGTAAAATAACATCATCTGTCAATTTCTCTTTGCAAGATCTATTTGCAGTGATCATTCCTTTATTTCATTGATCATTCCTTTATTACATTGATCATTCCTTCCTAATTATCGCTTTTCTGCTCTCTTTACGAAAGAAGAAAGATGGCAAATGTAAACACTAAAAATATAGAAAATTTACAGTTTTGTTTAGTAATGACAATGAGATAGGTTATAATAGGGCTAAGGCTCAAATTTTTTTACAAGAGGTCGGGATTAGGCTTAGGTAGCCTAAGTTTAAATATGATAATTTAAATTAAAAATAAAAAAGAATATTGGTTCTACTTAATATATTCAAGTTTCAGGCCAAGTAGAAATGGATAGCCTGAGTTTAGGCTCGATATGAAACTTGAAAATAAAAAAGAGTTTGAGCCTAGCTCAAGTTTCGATAAATTTGAGTCGAGTCAAATTGAATCTACTTAGACTTAACCTGGTCAAATCGGCTAGTCCAGTTAAAATTTTGCATCATTGGGAAGAGACATGAAAATGACATTGGAAAGGGGCTCCTCCACCGATTCAAAACAAGAGCCCGAGTTCTTAAATCCTAGATACGCCATAATTTATCTCCCACTTATTTTAAAATTAATGATTAAAAAATTTAGTCAGGTTGCTCAATTTTATCACCAAAATATTGAATCGCTTAATTTTTAATTAAATTTTTAAATTTTTAAATTTATTTATTTTAATAATTTAATCAGTCAATTTTTATAAATTATTAAATTCTTATAAATTAAAGTAAATTAATTAATTTTTAACAATATTTGTTAATTAAATTTTAAATTTATCAATAAATAAAAACAATCTTTTTAATTATATTTTAAATTTTATTTAATTTTTAATCTATTTTGTATTTAAAAAAATTAAGTTTTGATTTATTCTTTTTAATTTTGGTCGCAACTCAAATCCCAAAAAGAGGGCTTCCGAGTTTCGATTACTAGAAACTTGACATACTGTACATTCTGTATTGCAAATGCCTAACGCTACACATGACATGAGATTTAAAGAATGCTTTAAAGAATGCAATAGCGATCAATCATTTCCTTCATAGATGAGATCTTCTCTCAAATTTTATTCTGTATAACCCTTTCTAAATAATAAAACATCATAGTTTTTACTAATTAATAAAACATCATAGTTTTTACTTATATTTTAAGTGACCAATCACTTAAATATAACTGTCATGCTCGTGAAATAGTGACACCAATTCACATTACACTTAAGTCATGCCCGTGAGCTTTTTTTATTTTTATTTTTTATCATTTTATAAAATAAATTTTAATTTTAATTATGATACTATTATTTTTATAAATAAATTAAAACTGAAATGATAAAAAAAGAGTTTGTGTCACAAGCGTGACACTTAAATAATGTCTCTAATACAATTCACTTTAAGATAAAAACTTAAATTTTAAAAATTGATTAATTTATTAAAATTGTTTAATTAATTTATAAATATAGAAAATATTAAATTAAATTAAAAATTGATTAATTTATTAT
>JANSVB020000427.1:458931-482798 GCA_025504935.2 Erythroxylum haughtii | reverse complement strand
GGAATGGATTGATTGTGATATTGGTGTTAAATGAATGCTAAAAAATGATGCATGAATGGTAGTTTCTGTTCTATTTAGCTTGTATCAAAAACAATAGTTTATGAGCTATTAAATGAATGATTTTGAGCTAGAAATTGAGATGAAATTAATGAGGAATTCAGGTATAATTAATTGACTATTATGAAAGTGTTTTGAATTTGATATGAAAGACTTCTCTTTTGAATTTGGAAAAAAATTGGGGATCTTAATGTATGTGTAAGAATGATTGTTAGTGACATAAATGAATAGAATTTAGAGAGCTTTAATGTAACCAAGATGGAAGATATATTAACATGAATTGAAGTAGCTTTTGATTGCATGAATTTAGGAAAAATTGAAGTTTTAATGATGATCCTAAGTAGATGAAATTCGTGGAAAATTGAGAGAAATTGAATAGTGCATAATCGGGGCACTCATCCCACGATCGTGGCCAAAGCTTTGAAATGATAATTTTTGGTTTTGTGAATTTATTAAACCAAATGAGGATAAGTCACTCTACATTGGTGTATTTGGACTTGATTCAGGCTTGAAATGAACCTAGATTGTTGTTTAATTACTTGGTTAAAGGTTTGATAAGTTTATGTTATTAATTGATGTCATTACTTAAGGAATGGATTGTCTTGATATCAATGTATTTAAATCTGAAAATTATTAGTTGTTAAAGCAATAAAGGTGTTCTTATGAATGCAAATATGATCCAAAGGATATGAGTAAGGTGTATTAGGTATGAATGAATGAGAATTGGGAAATTGTGTAAATGTATATTGCTAGAAAAGGTTGATGAATGTATGATTTATGAATTTAAAGTAATCAAACTTACTCAAGGTATAAACCTGAATGCAAAGTGGTAATATATAAGCTATAATAATTGAATGGTCACGGTTTGTGAATAAGAATACATACCCGGAAAGATCAATTGAGCATGAATTGAACATGACACAAATACATGTGCATGATTGTATATTCATATGATTGAAAAAATTAGTGATTGTGAACTATGTGTGTATTGCTTGACAATAGATGCACAAGTTGATCGCCAACACCCAAACATTGTTGGATCATCAAGGCAATAGTTTTTCTGGAGTGTACTGTGAGTTAACCTAGATGTGTAAACTCAATTATATGTGCCTCTGTTAAATTGTATGTGGAATGTATGAGCAATTGAATGCTAAATGCCAGACTTAGATCCAAAGAATTTGATATATGACATGAGCATATTGAATGAAAAGTATTGAAAGTATAATATGTTAATTGATGCATCTCATTACATTGAAGTACATGATCAGTTAAAGGAGTTGTGACCGGAGTAGCTAATGTGTGAAAAAGAGCTCTAAGCTTAGGATTTTGCAAAGAGAGCCACAGCCTAAGATAACAATGAGTCCAGTATCCACAATAGATACGGGACATTATATGAAATGAACAAATATTCATAACAGATACAGGACAATAAATTGGGTTAATAGACGCTTGGTCACAGCAAAGAAAAATAAGAAAAAAAATCACATTTGCATTTGCATATACAATTATACATGTATCATATGAATGATTGTGATAACTTATTGAATTGTTCTAAAATAGTGATATGCAATTTTGGTATACAATACTTGTTGAAATATGATAAAATGTTATGTGGTATTTGATACTGGATTTTGTAACATACTTGCTGAATTGAGTTATGTATTTTATTTTGGTATTCTGACTTGAGTGAACACATAGATGGTGGTTCACTCACTAAATTCGCAAACTCATCAAAATTGCAGATATTGATTTTCAGGTTCAAAGAAGTTCTAGCTACTAAGGTTACATAGTAAAAATCTAGTACTCCAATTTTGAGGGACAAGAATGGCTCAAAGGTTTGGTTAGCTAATATCTAAGGAGTCTAATTTATAATATTTTTAGTTAGCATCCCATTCATGTTGAACATTTTGTATAGAGAATCAAACTCTCAAATGTTATGTAATTATATAAATGGATTATGAATTGCAATGATACAATGTAAGTTCCATGTTTGTGAATGAAATGGAAATAATTGATCATTTGAAATGCTTGTGATATATATGATGCTTTTTAGTTAATGTGATTGTTCTAACATGCTGTTTCCATGGAGTATATTCTCGACTATCTGTGGATATGTTCGGGCATATGCACTGTAAGAGTGACATGTTTACATGCAGGACCTCATAAATCACAATGTAATTTCTCAAAAGGTTCGGCAGCATTATTAATAGATAGCAGAAACAATAGTATTGAAAATTTGCCTATGCAACAACTCTCGCATAAGTGAGAGTCCTTATGTCTTGATCTTAGTGAAACTAAATTCCTAGAAACTAAACTATGCAAAGAAGAATCTTGAGGATGATCAAGCCTTTGATGCCAGATTGCATCAGACAATAGCCCTTTCTCAGAGACAAAAGCTTGTTTGATTTTGGGAATAACATATAACTCTCCTTTACGCTTTCTGACCAACAAGATCCCCCCGGTTCATAGCTCCTTCACACAAAACAACTTATTAGTAAATTGACAATCAATATCATTGGTAGATGTGATTTGACTGACAGAATGGAGATTTCCAGTCAGTTCGGGTATAAGTAAAATATCTTTTAAAAGTAAAGTGTTGCTTCCGTCGAAAACAAGAATATCTCTGATACTTGTAATCGTAAGCGATGATCCATTGCCAATAAGAACAAAATCATTACCAACATAGTTTTTGAGTCTAGAGAACATTCCTACTTCATGCGATATATGAGTAGTAACGCTAGTGTCTACCGTCTATTCGCATTGGCAGCTGAGTTATCGTAGGTGAGGGTTGCTAGTGCTTATGGAAGTTCATTATCAACTGAGGTAGACGGAACTCCCTAGTATATCTTGGTAGTATGCCCTTTTATTCTACACCATTATCCTCTGTTCCTTGAATTGCCCCTTATTGGTGAATCATATGTGTCATTCCTGAAACATTATTCCTTGACGAGGCATTAATAGCATTAGAATTATTAGAGGCCGACAGAAATCCTTTGCCTTACAATGTGAATCGAGAGCTGAAATTGAGATTCGGCTTGGACCGCCAATTTGCTGTGAATACATAAGTTGGATTGACGATGGTTGCCATATAGTTTCTCCTTTCTTCATAAGCATTAATGTGAGAAATACACTCAGAATAAGTGGGAAGTAGTGGTTTGAGCATCCCTCGAACCGTTTTCGAAATCGATCCATCTCAACTACGGTAGCCGCACAAGTGTCCAACCTCTAACGACATCCACAGAACAGGTTAAGAGAACTCTGTAACATTTACAGAGATGGTTAAGCATAAAGTGCTAGCTCCATAGAGCTCAAGCCTATTTATAATAAGCTTTGAATGTTTTAGTAATTTAATTGAAATTAAATTCTAATTTTAATTAAAATTTAATTAGAATTACTAATAATTCTAATTAAATACCAATTATGCCAAAATAAGATTTAATATCTTATATTGATCCTTATTTATTAAATATATCATATTTAATCATAAAGTTTCTCAAACTTTATAATCAAGTCCAACTTGATTAAATCAACTTTGCTCTCTCTAACATATTCTATATGTGAGACTCATTAGGTTCCCAAATATATTGGCAATGATTATAAATTATAATTCTAATTCATAATTAAAATTAGATAAATTAAAAATCCTTTTAATTTATCTTTAATTCTCCAATTAAACAATTTATAATCAGAGATCAAGATTGGCGTGTAGTAACACATCATGACCACCCAAATATTTAGAAATGTCAAAGTAGTTTTGATTAACCTTGCCATGTATGATTTTTCTGTATAATTCAATCCTTTCATTAACCAATGTTCCAATTAGACATAGAGCATGGAATTAATGTCTACTCTATTTTAAGTCTAATTATATTAGTTCTCCGCTATTAGCTATTGATTCAATTAATGATATTTGTAAACTGTTTACAACATGTCATTCTACCTTGGCCAAGGATTTCCTAAATCAATATTAATCGAGAACAACGGAACATTCTCCCTAATTACTTTAGGGTGATGAATCCTATCTTGATCATTCAACTATCTTCATATAGTTTATGCTACATCCAATGACTACCGTTTAAACAACCTTTGATAAAATAGATCACGAGTAATATCAAAACATAACAACCCCTACACAAGATAACTTTGATGACCTTAAATGAAAAGATCACTTATACAATCATCAATATTTATACTCTAGCCTAATCCCAATTTTAGACCCAAATCCATCATGACTCATCTTATCTTAAGCCTAATTTTAACAATAAATAACCTACCTGATGTCAATTACTGAAAATGGGGACAAATTATTGCTTATTGTCACTTTCGGTATTTTAAATCTCGTAACTACTTAACTGGATTTCACCAAACTACAAATAATATTACCACAACCTTCTCTACCACGAATATCCAACTAGATCATGACCTAGCTCCCTTCGACACCAATAATGTTATTGAATGGTTACCAGATACTAGCACCACTACTTGCATAACTCCAAATTATCATATCATAGAATTTGTCATACCATATGAAACATCTAATCAAGTAGTTATTGGTAATAGACACACTCTTCCTATTTCATCCACTAGTACCTTAACCTTTCTCACTTATTCTCGTACTCGTCATCTTTGTGATATATTGATTATTCCTCCATTACCACTAATCTTGTGTTTATTACAAAATGTTACTGATAACTCTTGCGTCATTGAATTTAATACTTTTAGTTATATTGTGAGGACCTCAAATCCAAGATACCACTCTTTGTAAGTCCCATCCATAACAACTTCTACCCAACGAAGATTCCACTACACTTCATAAATCCTATTGCTCTCATAGCTACTTCAACTTTAATAAATTTGTGCCATCAATTGATCATATATGTTGATCCACACTATCTAAATGAGGTCATATCTTGCCTTTTAATTCAAATGTCATCAATTCATGTACTTCTTTTCTTCAAGGTAAAAGTATTCGTCTTTTATTTTCTATGTCTTCTCGAATTTTGTCAAACCTTTACAACTAATTCATTGTGATATTTAGGGACCTTCTCCATCTCTTTCCCACTTTGGTTGATATTTCATTATCTTTGCGGATGACTTCAATCGTTTTATATGGATTTTTCTTCTGAACTACAAAACTCATTCTTTACTTCATTTTTAAACCTTTAAAACCATTATAAAATCTCTTTTCCACGACCATACAAACATTTCAATGCGATGGAGCTCCTGAACTCATCAAAGGTACCTTTACTCACTTTCTTCTTTCTAATGGTATCACCTTTCGTGTCTCTTGCCCTTATAAACCTCAACAAAATGGCCTTGCTAAGCATAAAATTCATCGCATAACTAAAACCAAATTTACCCTTCTCCCTAATGCCTCTCTTCTTAAATTTCTTTGGTTTAAAGCATTCACCACTATTGTTTACCTTATCAATCTATTACTCACTCATGTTCTTCATCGCAAATCTCCCCATAAAGTCATATGCTACACCAAACTTGTCCTTAGTCAGCTTTGGGTATTTAATTATGCCTATTTTCCTTATCTCGGCTCTACTAATATAAACAAAATTACACCAACTTCTATACAATGTATTTCTCTTAGTTGTGCCTCTCAATATAAGGGTTATTGGTGCTTTAATCCTATCACCTCTAAACTATAATTCTCATCATATATACTTCCTTAAACATCTCTTTCTCTATAAATTTCTACCTGTGCCATCTTCCACCTCACCTTACTCCTCTTCCATTTCTTTACCTTTATCTCTTCCACCTCTTCTCTCTACTTCCTTCTCCCATATCACAAACTCAACACAATAACCTACTCACTACATGATAACATGTACCTAAGATTATACACGTAACCCCTACTAACTTTTCTGATTGCATAATCTACATTCTCACCACCCAAAATACTCCTTCAGACCCTAGATCCTTTATTCAAGCCAATAAATTTCTTCATTATTACCAAGCTATGCTTGAAGAGTTTAGCGCTTTCAATCATAATAACATATGGACTTTTGTTCCTCCATCAAACACAAATATTGTCAACTTTAAATGGGTATTTTGCACTAAAAGAATCCTGATGGTTCTCTCAAGTGCTATAAAGACCGTCTTATAGTCAAAGGTTATCATCAAACCTCAAGTGTTGATTATATTGTCACGTTCAGTCTTGTTATCAAACTCTCCACTATTTGCAACATCATCACCTTGGTAATGTCCTATAATTGGGTTATTCGCCAACTTGATGTTAATAATTGCTTCCTTCATGGTTACTTAACGGAACCTAATTACATGTCTCAACCTCTTAGCTTTATAAATCCACACCATCTTCGCTATGTTTGTAGGCTCCATAAAGCCTTATATGGTCTCAAAAAAACCTCTCGATCTTAATTTTATTGGCCAAGTCAAGATTAAGCCCTCTAAATCTGATACATCTCTCTTCATTCATCAAACCAACTCTCACACAACCTTTCTCTTAGTTTATGTGAATAATATCTTAGTCACTAATTCTTCACCATATTTCATTATAATATTTATCTGTGATCTCAACTTTGTTTTTTTTAAAAAGACTTAGGTCCACTTTATTACTTTTTAGGTATTGAAGCTCACACCACTTCTCTTGGTCTTCTTCTCACGCAAGCACAACAACTACAACTACAACAATACAGTGAAAGTTCCACTGATACGCAGGGTCTCAGGAAGTCCAGTAGTATGCAATCATATCTTTAATTGGTAGAGAGGTTAATTCCAATAAACCCATAGGAAAAGAAAGAAAGAAGAAAGAAAAAACAATTTATACCAAAGATCTCCTTCTTCGAGCTGAATTTGATAAATCTAAACCAATTTATATACTATCACTTCATTTCTTCCTTATCTAAAAATCATGATGTTCTCCCTTCTGATCTTACTGAATGCCACAGTATTGTTGATGCTCTTCAATACTTTTGTCTCATCTGTTCTAACATTCAATTTACTGTCAATAAAGTATCTCAATTTTTACAATATCCCACTAATATTAACTGATCTACGGTAAAATAGATTCAATGATAGGTTCACTCCACACATTCCTATAACATTCAATTCACCAAATCTCCCTCCCTCTCTTTACAGGCATATTGTAATGCTAATTGGTTGACTGTTCTAATGATCGACGTTCTACATCTAGTTATTATATATTTCTTGGTCCTAATCTTATTTTATAGAGTGCCAAGAAGCAACTCGTTGTTGCTCAATCTAGCACTAAAGTTAAGTACCAAAGTATTGTTTTTGCTTTTGCATAATTATGTTAGGTAAGTGCTTTTCCTAGTGAACCAGTATTATTTAATATTCAATCTATCTTTTGGTATCATAATCTCAATGCTCCATTTCTACTCTCAGACCCAATTTATTATTGCTCGCACAAAGCACATTAAAATTGATTTTTACTTTGTTTGTAATCCAGTTGCTAGCAAAACTCTATTCATTCAACATATTTCTTCTTCTACTCAGATTGTTGATATTCAACACAAAAAACAATAATTAATAAATGTATAACAAAAAATAAATTGGAATATTTGCCTCTCCCATTCTCGGTGAACCAGCAAACAAACACGTGACGGGTTTGGTTTCTGTTGCTTGATTATATCAGTCAAGAAAACAACGCACGTAACAGTGGTGTGATATTGTTGGCTCTGCTTTAATCGTAGTTGGTGTAAAATTGAAACGTTGATGTTGATTTTTACCTTACAAGAAGGCAATCATTTTGTACGAAATGAAATCATCCATCTGATTGATTTAACACACTGTAACAGTGATAAGGTTTTAACTTAAACGTTGATATTTTTTAAGAATTCCTTTCAAATGAAGCCTGGCCAGGAATCGCAGACTAGCCCCTTTAATCTTGGATAACTACTGCGTGAAATCAACCGCTGCTTTGGGCTGAATCTGCCCTGATTATTTGTAATGGTTCTTTGGATGTAACGTTTTCAATTTTCTGTCCGTATCAACCATACAATGCACTTTCAAGGATACAAAACAATATTAGGCACCCTACGTTAGCTCTTACGTCACGCTACTATCATACAAGTAAGTAAAAGTACTTTTAGATGAAGGAACGTGATTACAAATAATTAATTACTTTATTAAAAATCTTGTATACTTATGAAAATAAGACTGGATTGTTTCTCAATGCCACTATATAGATAATGAATAAATACATAATAAATTAAAAATAAAAATTTTAATAAATTACAAACTATAAATTAGAGTTGTAATAATATCAAAATAAGAAACATTGTATTTTATGCTAAAATAGTTTTTTCTTTAAAATGTAATTTGAAGAAATATACAAACAGAATTCTATGAATCATAAGGTGACGAATGCAATTGATTAGATGTTTTGCTCACCTTCAAAAGTCTCACCAAACCCAAGCCTCCGCGCCAGAGTTGGAGAATAATAATAAATGGAGAAACGTCGGACGTGGATATAATTTTTACTTATGTTATAATTTTTAAGTAAAACAATCTAATCAGCATTTCTATTAGGCGCCCAGCAGCTTCACCTTCTCTGAGAGGTGGAACCAAGGATCACCATGGAAGCTCCACTTTTGGGCAGTAACATCTCAGCTACAAGGAAGAAAAATGGGAAAAGCTTTGCCCTTTGCTTCTTTCTTGCATTTATCACCATCTCAAGTCAGTTTTCTGTGCTTCCCTTTATTGCTCTGTTCTTGCTTGCTTTAAATTCATACGTGGCAAAGTTTACTCTTTTATTCTCTGAATGTCACGGAACCATCCTGATTCATGATAGGATTCCAGGATTTTAAGGATTACTGAGAATTCGCTTTCTGGTTTTCGAAATTATAGAATCAGTTGCTTGGTCAACTCTGAACCATCAGTGCTAAATAAAAAGTTAATCTGCTGATCGTTCTGAATTGTAAATGCTTGGATTGGCCTCCAGGTAGAAAAGGTGGAAAAAAAAAGTTTTATCTTATCAAATTCCAGTTGGCTGGTCGACTGGAAGTTCAATTTTCTTGAGTCACCATCCTGTGAAAACGAAGTTTCATGTAATTGAGTTAATGTTAATTCTAATTCATTCATTGGTAACGAGTTGAAAAAGACTCGTGGGCCATCGATATTCACATACATGAGGAAAAGATGTAGATAAGTGTCCTGATGATTGTGTATTGTACTTCGTAAAAGGAAATGATGGAAGGAAGGGAGGAATGTCATTCAAATGATGAGAGGGGAGAGGACTAAGGAGGGACTCTTTTCCACTCTCACTTCTTCCCTCTCCTTTCTCATATTAAACATAGAAGTGCATAGAAAATACATGAGGAAGTTAAAAAGGGGATGAGTTATTTTAAATGTAAGCATTGATCATCCTTATTGATGGGCTGGTCTAGGATGATGTATAGTACCATAGAAGGATTCTTTTTTTCTTTGGCAAAGATTTCCATATATAAGTGATTAATGGAAGCAAATGGTTTGCACTTCAGTTTCAGGCCTAATTTGGAGAGATGACTTAACATTTTGGGTATCAGAGGAAGGAGAGGCGGACAGTGAGGGTATTAAAGTTAATGAAGCTGAAATTGTTGAGTCAGAGCAGGGTGTTGTTGCAGCTGATGATGGCCGTTGTTCTGAAATTGGTGCATCAATTCTTAGACAAGGCGGACACGCTGTTGATGCGGCTGTTGCCACTGCATTGTGTGTAGGAGTCGTCAATCCAATGGCTAGTGGAATTGGGGGTGGAGCTTTCATGATTGTAAGGTCTTCATCGACTTTGAAGGCTCAGGCTTTTGATATGAGAGAAACAGCACCATTAGCTGCTTCAAAGGTTCGCAAATCTGTCTTATGAGTTGAAAGTAATAGAAATTCATCATTTTCATAGTCGAGGAATCGAAGCTCGTGACTAAAGAGTCTAACCTACTACTAGAAATTAACTGATTATTTTAGTGCCATCCTTTGCGTCCCAGAAACTTAATTGTTGACCACTGGGTATCCTAAGCCACACTAGAAAGTTTGATAAATTTGCTTTGTCTCATATCTGTTCAATATCTCTTTATCAACAAACAGAATATGTATGCAAACAGCATTAAAGACAAGTATTCAGGTCCTCTGTCAGTTGGAGTTCCTGGTGAGATTGCAGGGTTACATGAAGCTTGGCTGCAACATGGCCGTCTGGCTTGGAAGACTCTGTTCCAACCAGCCATAGAACTTGCCAGAGATGGGTTCATAGTTGCTCCTTATCTTGGACTAAACATAGCCAGAAACGCAGGAAAAATCATGAATGATACTGGACTTCGCCAAGTGTTTGCACCAAATGGGAAGCTGTTACAAGCTGGTGATAGATGCTACAATGTGGAGCTAGCTAAAAGCTTGGAGGCTGTGGCAGCACAAGGCCCACAAGCCTTTTACAATGGCACAGTCGGTGAGAAGTTGGTGAATGACTTGAAACAAGCTGGCGGGATATTATCGATGGAGGATTTAAAGAACTACAAGGTGGAAACAACAGAATCCATGAGCGTGAATGTGATGGGCCACACGATATATGGAATGCCTCCACCCTCAAGTGGGACGCTGGGGTTGTCTTTGGTGGGTTATCCTTCCCGTTTTGTCTTTACGATTCTCTATTCATGAAGCAAATCCCGTTGCAAATAGTGCTTCCTAGTACCAGGACAAGCTGAAATAATCTATAGTTTATTATTATTTTTAAATGCTCGTGGATTGAGTTCGTCTGACAGGAATGTAAAAACAGGTCTTAAACATTCTTGGCAGTTATGGAACTTTGAATGCTACCAAAGGGGAGCTTGGTCTACATCGACTTATTGAAGCACTCAAACACATGATGGCTGTTCGTATGAACTTAGGTGACCCTAATTTCGTGGATATAAGCACCTATGTGTCTGAAATGCTTTCTCCATCTTATGCCAAGAAAATTAGGGAAATGATAATGGATAATACAACTTTCCCTTCAGAATACTATATGAACAGGTGTGAGCTTTTTACCTTTTAATTCAAACAATTGGCTGAGTACAGAAGTTTCCATTGGCATCACTGCCACTAACTCGCAGTGATGAAGCTCTCTGCGTGAAAACTGCAGGTGGAGTCAGCTTAGAGATCATGGAACAAGCCATTTTTGCGTTGTAGATGCTGAACGAAATGCTGTTTCCATGACCACAACCGTTAATTATCCTTTTGGAGCAGGAGTACTCGCTCCTTCTACTGGTATTGTGCTCAACGATGAGATGGGAGACTTCTCAGCACCCACAGAGGTATCCCCTGACAAGCTTCCTCCAGCTCCGGCAAATTTTATCACACCCAACAAGAGGCCGTTATCATCCATGACCCCAATCATTGTCACCAAGGTATTATTTGATCTTTAATGATACGATTTTTGACTTTGCATGAGCTAGAAATTCTTGGAACTCCTCAACACCACTTGCTAAGTTGATTAAGATCATCTGTAGGCATATCATCAGCGAGCTAATGGTTATTTCATCTTCTTATATACATTTAATCTCTTCTGACATCGCAGGATAATCATCTTGCTGGTGTGATTGGAGGGAGTGGTGGACTGAACATCATCCCAGCGGTAATACAAGTTTTTCTTAACCATTTTATCTTGGGCATGGATCCCCTAACTGCAGTTCAAAGTCCCCGGGTCTACCATAAGGTTTACCCCAAGATTCCTCATTTGTCCCCCTTTTTTCCTGTCCAATATTGTTTGCCCAATTGCTAGTTTTTGGTGACATTTGAATCACCCTTGTTTCTGTGCAGTTGATACCAAATGCTGTTTTGTATGAGAACTGGACAATTATTGATGGTGATCATATAGAGCTTGCAGAAGAAAGAAAGGTTTTCTTGAAAGAAAGGGGACATCGACTGCAGCCTATGGCAAGTGGAGCTATTGTTCAGCTTGTTGTTCAAACTCTTCAAAATTCGGTTGAAAATTTAGGTCGCAAGTATGGAAGGCATACTAAAGATTCCTCAGTTCTCCGCGGAATCCTAACTGCTGTAAGCGATCCAAGAAAAGATGGAAGGCCAGCAGCTGTTTAATCTTACATGACCTCAACTTCATGCTAAATTTCATTAGTTTTAAGAGCTATTGGCAGGATATGCATAGGTGTGAAATGTTGTGTTCAGAAACACCAAAAGATTATTTCATAAGATATATCTCGAAGGTACTTACATGTTATTGGTTCAATTGATCAATCTCTTATACATATTCAGGAGATGTGTTAATAAGAAAATTTTGTTCTCCATATGTTACATTGTCTATCAAAGCATAATTCCTCATACAACAGGGTAAGACCCAAATCAGAATGCTAACATCATAAATAAGTCACAGAGCCAATCAGTTCCATCAGCTGGATTGGGCTTAGGATATTAGACTTGTTTGTCTCAACAATGCGACCATTCATGACCATCTCCTCCAGCATGAAATGTGCTTTTTCTAAAAGGAATATGATGTCTAGTTCATACTGATGGAAAGAAATCAGAATTTAGAAAAGGGAAGGTAAAATACAAGGAAGCAAATCAAAAGAGTTCTTAGCTTTCGACATCATCATGACCTATAAGAATACGCAACATGAAAGAGAGTAAAATTAAAGGAAGCACCCCAGTTCAGGAGGTGAAATGGAGTTGTTCATCCTTGTGAGCAGAAGAACTCACCATAGTGCCAATATGTCGATTCATGGTTTCAACGAAGAGATGAATGAATACCAAAATTGATAGCTGTTCTACGGCAAGATAAGGGAATCAGTATCGGAAACCAAAATGAACGGAGGACATGGGACTAAGCTTGGAATAAGCAAAATACAGATAGACAAAACAAATCCAGAGTGCTTGCCTTAATCTTTTAGTCCAGAACTAAAAAGCTTGCAGTTTGATGGACTCGTGATATATAAACTTTAAAGAACTCACATTAGGTATTACTACGACTACTTAATCAAATCATTCACTATTAACTACTGCCCTGTTGGGTATGTAAGGTAAATCCTTGGCTTTAAGACTTAAATTTGATTGGGCAAATTAATTGCGTTAAAGCAAGAATATACAAAGGCCTAAAAGAAAACAAAACAAAACAGAGACATAAGGAAAAGAACCAACTGCAACTTACTTCTTCATTGTAAACTCCAACCAACTAAAACAATGATGCGTATCGTGTATACACAATTTTGTAGTTACGATGCTCCACAAATGAACACTGCCATCAAAGCATAATCTACAACATCAAAAATATTGCTGCAAATTTTGATTTGAATATAGGAATAGAAAGCAAATTTGAAGTTGGCGATGAGAAACCAGGAACATTTTCAACAACGGAATTGCTACATTCATAAGGCAACCAACAAAATTGCAACAAAAGTACGGAGCTTGAAGCAATTAAAAAGAAACCCAAACCTGTTGGCCAGTGCGGGCAAGGCATTTACGTACGATTTCGCCTTCCAGAGCGCGGCGTTCTATAAGAGTGAGCCATTCGTAATATTGGGCAAGACGGGTCTGATCCTGCTTGTTCACCATCAGTATGAAACGCATCCCCATTAGATTTGATCCTTTTCGAACTTCTAGTTCTTCAGTTTTTGTTTGTAACGGTGACATTTGATATTAAATCTATTATATATTATATAAAGACTTATTTATGTTGCGTAAATAAATCAGCAGAATTTCTTCATTATCTAAGACGTGGTACCCCCTTGAGGCCGAATTATGATAGGTCCACACTGGGCTCAGCTTGGCGTGGGGTAATGGCTATCGCCGCGTGATTGTAGAAATGGATTCGCTTGAGGTAATCAACAACCTCTCCCCCTCCACTGCCAACTTGACTGACATCTCTTTGTTGTTGACAGGTATACGAGGGTTGCTCCACCGACCATGGGAAGTCCACTTCCAGCATATTCATCGCGAAGGTAACCAGTGTACTGATCTCCTCGCTTTTTTAACAGCTGCATCTAGGCCGAGCCTTCAGTACTTACGAGACCTGCCATCGCTTATCCACGAAGTCTTAATTCAGGATTCGGCTGGACTGCGCCATCCTCGCGGCCGCCACTCAAGCATCCCCGCCCCTGTGACTCTGCTTTTAGATTCTTAATGTTTTAGCTTCCCATGTAACGAAAATAATAATAATAAATCAATAGAAGAATTACGTACGAGGGGTTGGGAGCATAATAGATTTAGAAGAATAAAGAAAGGGAGGAAATATGCACATAACCACCGTACCTATATGTTGTAATACTCTATATGGACCGTAGTAAAGCGGTGCTAACATCTGATTGTTTCTTCTCTGTAGTGAGTGTTGCCTGTATGGTTGTAATTTCAGAAACACCATTTTACCCACTTCGAACTCTCTTTTTGATCGTCGTGAGTTTGCATATTGTTTCATCCTATTTTGAGCCCGTTGTAAATGAAATTGCGTCACCCTTATCATTCCTTCTCTACTCGACAATACTCTGTCAACTTATATCACCTTGGAATCCCCTGCTACGTATGGAGTATAAATCGAAGGAGAGTATCCATAAAGAACTTCGAATGACATCAAATTAATAGAGGATCGATATGTGGTGTTATACCACTACTCAGCAAACGCCATCCATTCGCTCCATCTCTGAGGTTTCTCTCCACAGAAACACCAAAGGTAAGTCTCCAAGATCTTGTTCACCACTTCTGTAAGACCGTCCGACTGCAGGTGATATGTAGTGGAATATTTCAAATAGACACCTTGTAGTTGGAGTAATTCTTGCCAGAACTTGCTCAAAAATACTGGATCTTTGTTACTAACAATAGCTTCGAGCATACCACGTAGTTTAAACATGTGATTGAGAAATAGCTCTGCGATCTCACTTGCTATGTATAGATGTTTAAATGAAACAAAATGAGAGTATTTAGAAAATCTGTCCACTACGACCAAGATGACTGATTTCCCTTTTGATCGAGGAACACCTTCGATGAAATCAATGCTAATTTTTTGCCAGCTCCCTTCGGGAATTTTAATAGTTTGTAATAACTCGGGGCGAGCTGAATTATCATGCTTATTTCGCTGACAGACCATACATGCCTGCACGTAGTTCCTCATGTCTCTCACCAACCCTTTCCAGAAGAACATATTTTGAATTTTTTTTGTATTCGCCAACACGCTTGCATGTCCACCCATAGCATCATTGTGGCTGATTGCTAAAATTTGTTGTCACAATGTAGGGTTGGCGCCAATCACCAGTCGTCCTTTCCATCTGAATAAACCATCCTTCCATTCGTATGCCCTTGTTTTTAATTGACCTGCCTCTAATTGTTTCTTTATTTCTGTGATTGTTTTATCCTCCTCCCAGCTTTTCTTGATTGCCTCCAATAAATCTCCTTGCACTTGTGTCACTGTGAACATTAACATCTCCATGTTGGTTATCCTAGACAAGGCATCGACGGTGAGATTTTCTTTTTCACTCCGATACTATACTTCGAAGTCATATACTAGAAGGTTTGGAAGTCACGATTGTTGAAATGAGGTTGATAATCGTTGCTTTAGCAAGAACTTGAGGTTACAATGATCTATTTTAACTATAAATTGTTTATAACTCAAATAGTGATGCCAGTACCTGACGACTTTGATGATTGCTAAAAACTTCTTCTCGTATGTTGATAATCCGTGGTGTTGAGGGTTGATTTACTTAGGAAGGCAATTGGGTGCCCTTCTTGTTGCAACATTGTGTCAATTCCTTGCCCGCTTGCATCTACTTCTACTACGAAGGGTTTAGAGAAATTCGGTAAGGTTAGAACTGGGGTTGAGGTGACTGCGTTTTTCAACAATTTAAAGGTAGCCCTCTCTTCCTGTCGCCAGACCAAGTTGGTTATCCTCTCCTTCTTTAACAGATCTGTCAATGGTTTGGCTATTAACTCATACCTTTTAATGAACTGACGGTAGTATCCGGTAATGCCCCAAAACCCTAAGAGCTCTGTAATTCTCTTTGGTTCTGGCCATTCCAATATCGTCTTCACCTTCCTAGAGTATGTTGCAACACCACTCTTTGATATTGTATATCCCAAATATTCGATTTGACCCGCCCCGAAGATGCATTTATTTCCCTTAAAAAACAATTGATTCTTGTTCAACGTTTGCATGGCTACTGAGAGGTGTTTCACGAGTGATTGCAAAGATGGGCTGTAAATTAATATACCATCGAAGAAAACTAATATGAATTGGCATAAATATGGCCAAAATACATCATTCATCAGTCTTTGGAATGTTGAGGGGGTGTTTGTCAAGCCGAAGGGCATGACCATGAATTTGTAATGGCCTTCGTACATCCGAAACGATGTCTTGGAGACATCCTCCAGCTACATCCTGATTTGGTGGAACTCAGAGTGCAAGTCTAACTTGGTGAACCAGCTTGCTCTATGTAACTCATCTAACAACTCTTTGATTAACGGTATCGGGAATTTATCCTTAACCGTGTTCTTGTTAAGTTCTCGATAATCTATGCACATTCGCCAGGTATCATCTTTCTTCTTCACCAATACCACCGGTAATGCATAGGGTCCACAGCTGTATTAGATGAAACCTTGTTTCATAAGATCACTCACCATCTGTTCCATTACGTCCTTCTACATTTTTGAATATCTATCAGGGCGTACGTTAATAGTTTCCACTCTCTCCTTCAAGACAATCTGATGATTCTGTTTACGGTCTGGGGGTAGTTGCGTCGGCTCTCAGAAAATCTCTGCATGTTATGACAGAATGGCGTTGATTTCGTCAGTTGCACCCCAATGTTCATCCCTTAAGTTCATCTATTGCAGTTGGAACTCAAGTGATGTTGTTAACCTCAACATGAATAATTGTCCTTCTGATTGGCTACACAGGAGTTTTTTGAATCCTTTGCTTGAGAGGATTCGTGATTTCCTTTTTGGGTTCCCGTAAATTGTCATTACCTTACCAGCCCACTGAAATGTCATGGTTCTTTCTCTGAAGTTACATAGCACGTCGTTCAGGCTGATCAGTCACTGTACCCCTAAGACTGTGTCGCACCCTTCCAACAACAAAACCAGAGCATACATGGTGAATTGAGCTCCTTGTATGGTCTATGCAAAATTTCGACAGCGTTGGTGGCACTTCAGCTGTAATCCACCACCTACTGTTATGGATATCAACTCTATGTCCTGTATGTCACACCCACCTCTTTTAATCACCGAAGAATCCACGAAGTTGTGCGTGCTACCATTATCTATCAAGATGTGGATATGCCTCCTCTGATGCATATCTATCACCCTCATTTGTTAAAACTCCGTATTCCCTAAACAACCCAACATTGCCTGCATTGAGACTAAAGGAATGTTGTTTTGCTCGGAGCATCCATCTGCTTCTTCCTCTTCTACTTCGGGTGGAGTTTTAATCCATGTATCTTCCTCCGACACCACATAGAATTGTAATTGTCGTTTCCTACACTTATGACCCAATGTATACTTCTCATCACACCAGAAGCATAATCCCTTTGCCCTTTTTTCATCGAAATCTTTACTAATAATTGACTTGTGTGGTTTAGATGATCTTGCCTGTGAGGAAGAACGCGGCAAGGATACTGGAGTTGGCAGTAATCCATCTGAACTTGAGTTCCTCGATATGCTAAAGGATGATGGGCCTCTAGGGTGGACGTTTGGGTGGACGCTGTTACTCATGTGCCTCGGGGTGTTGCTTCGATTGAAAAAAGTATGACCCACTGACGCCAATATGGCTTCTTGCTTCCTCACTAGTGTATACGCCTGGTGCAGGGAATTAGGTTCACGTAGTTTAACAATAACTCCAATTTCTGGCCGAAGTCCCTTAAAGAAGAACCCAACCAAGTACTCCTCCAGTAATGACAACCAGTTAGAGTGGTGATCAAATAATGCGCAGTACTCAAGAACCGTCCCCTCCTGCCTTAAATCTTTAAACTCTCCCACTGGGTCGTCGAAAATCTCTGCATCGAATTGCTGCTTTAGAGCCTTGGTGAACTCCTCCCAATCAATTATTTATTTCTTGTTGCGATTCCTGACGTATAATCAATACAATTCTTGCGCCTTCTCATCCATACATAGAATTGCAATGGTCACCTTTGTGCCTTCTGGTGTTTGATCCAGAGAGAAATATTGTTCGCAACGATATAGCCATAATTTGATGTTATCGCTATCAACAAATAGAAAATCTATCCGGTTCATCCTTGCCGATATTACCCTTTCTTCTTCCATCGCCCTTTCCGAGCTACTTTGAGACGTCGGATCTACCGGGGCGGCGTTTCTCCTATTTTCTGTAACATGTGCATCATCATATTTCTCAACTTTGACATTTCCTTCTTCACTTTCTTTGTCCTGTTGTTCATCTCTGCTAACATCCTTTCCATCAGCCCCTTAAGATTGTCCTCCACCTTACGAAGTTCTACATTTCTTGTACCTTCGGTCATGATCGTCTCCCAGAATCGCGTGCTCTGATACCAATTTGTTGTGTAAATAAATCAACCAGAAGAATTATGTAAGAGCATAATAGATTAAGAAGAATTAAGAAAAAGAAGAAACATGCACTGAAAGAGAGAGAATTCAAATCTCATTCAGTTATAACATAATCTCACATTCATTACAACCCAACCTATATACAATTGGAATATGATATCGTAGTTTTGTCCGTATGATAACAATGGTGGACGTTATTTAAAAATGCTGCATTTTGTGCTAAATTCTAACGGCTAGTGAAGTTGTCTCCGTGACTGTTTCCTTCTTCGTCTTCTTCAGTTGCATTTGTAACAATTTACGAGGATTTCTTAATCTAAGTTGAAGATCAATTTGTATGATAAGTTGCTGGAAACTTGGATATGGCTTTAGAGAAATTGAGAATGATACGTTGGAGATTAGAATGTAGGGTAAAAATACTAATCATTATTCCAGTATCGGTCATATAGAAACAAAGTTGATGTATGGCTAGCAAAACTCATCATTTCAACGCTCCACTCGATTAAGGGAATAACAGGGTATTGAGGCCTCTGCTTCTCTGCTTACATTATTTGTGTTAATGAATTCAGCTATTAAGAACATGCAACTTTCGCTGATTTTTTGTCAATTTCTTGAAGGCATTAGACTAATATATCAATCTCTTTTTTTTAGTCCTCTGGTTAATTTATTTAGGGTTTGTGTATTTACATATCGTGTCTGAGTTTGCTTCAAAACAAAGTCTTAATGCTTTCGATACATAAGATGTGGTGCAAAACCACAAAACATGCTTTTAATACAACAACTTATTCTAGTTCTACCGTATAATTCAGGATATAAAGCTGATTCTTGTCCCTTCAACCTTGTTATTAACCTCAGAAACAAGTGTCTTCGTGGAATATTAACTTCCTCTCCTAGTCCAATTTATAAGCTCAAGGAAGAAATCAACCAGAATCCACAAGCGTGGAAACAATTCAAAGAGCACTATTGTATTCAATCTCCAATCATTGGCCGGTGACCTCCTTCTTCAACAAAACTTCACTCCTACAATTTCCGTTATCCAACAATTGATAAGTTTGTCCTCCCTCTTGCTTCTCTTTGAGACTCTCCTCTATCTTATCCTCCATGATATCTTTAGCGCTCAAAAAGCTCGGTTGGTGGGTTGATGACAGGAGCCTAGCCCACATTCTATCTGTTATGACCACCTGGTGTTGTTTCTCAATGATGCGCTGCAGACCAGCCATCCAAAACCGTTGACACAGTTAGTCAAGCCATTGCAATATCAGATTTTGATGTCGAAAGAATTTTACTAGTTTTGGTATAGAAAGTTCCAATGGAATATACTACACTCAAACCCATAAACATAAATAAATTATCAAGATGGAAAGATCTTGAAAAAAGAAAAGTCAAGAAAGGAAGAAACAGAGGAGATGGAAAGAGAGCATAAATAAAAAGAAGTTATACGGAGCACACTGAGCAAATCACTGGATGCGAAGTTAAAGAGTAACTACGCAAAGCAACAGAGCACAGAAAAGATAAGAAAATGAAAGCTTGAGAGAGCCTAAAAAAGGGCAGTCATGAAAACCATACGTAACTTGTTAATGACAAAGAGAGATCATCCCAAAATACAACGTATACAGGGCAAAAATAGATAATAGTCGATTAAAGAAGCAAATTTTAGAACAAGAAAATCCAATCACTCACATAGAAGGGTATATAAGTCTGTCTCCCATTTACAAGACCGCTTGTATACCCTGTGTAACCGGCCATTGCTCCATGCACAGCACTTTGGGCCAGAAGTGTACAGTAAACATTGTCAGATGCATTGCTTGGAATAGCACGGATCATGTATGTTGGATCTGTAGGAACAAATAATTTATCCTGTCTTAATCATACAAGTCCAACAAAAACTTTTTACTAGTTTAATAAACTAGAAGTAAATACGTTAGAAGAACGCAGTATCTACCTATGTATTTGAGGTTTATAGTCATCTTCTTCCGCTTTGAAAAATAGTCCTGCAAAAGGAAAACCAATCAATTCTCTAGAAAAACACGTCACCAATCTGAAGATATATGGTGGCTAAAGTTTGAACTTGAGGAGTTGAAGAGTCCAAGCTTTGTGTCTTATATGTGGAATATGCTCTCTCATTTATTATCGTGCAAGGCAGAAGCATTTGATTCAGAATCACCTTTATGCTCTGTGATAGCCACAGTCCAACATCTTGAAGAAGCTTGTTTCCTGAAGCATCCTGCTTGGTCATTGTCCGAATGCTCTCAGATAACAGTTCCTGCCCAGCACCTTCAGCTATCACAATGACCATATGCCCATGTTCTTTAAGTCGTTTCTCAATGTATTCAAAAAGTCCGCCTTCCCCTTCCAGGTAAAAGGGTGACTCGGGAATCAGGCAACAATCTACATCTCGACTTGCAAGAGTTGCATGCATAGCAATGAACCCTGCACCATGGTTTCATCATATTTCCTCAATGCAGGAAAAATCATAACACGCTATTTTGAATCAATAAAAATTTGGAGAAGACAAAGAAGAGGACAGGGATAGGAAAATATGAAGGCTGCTGAAGACTAGCAAGCGACTTGATTCTAATTAGCAGAAAATAAGATACTTATGAACATATAAACAGTAACGTTCAAATCACAGCATAAAGCATTAAATCGGTGGACCTGAGGAAAAATCACTCAAAAAACTCTTGCATGAAAGTCAAACAAGCTCATAAAAAATAATCCAAAGAATATCTTTTAGGTAGCTAAGAGGTGGGGAAAAAAAAATCGAATGGTAGTTAAAAAGCTTGAAAATTCACCACATAAGATAAAGTGGCGTATCTTAGACCAGATCGCAAGCGGAAAAGATAAGGCCACTTAGTGTTTGAGCAGATATGATGGATGACTTCAAGATATGAGTTGAAGCTTACCACTGTAGCGACCCATTAACTTCACAAGGCCAATACCATTCTCAATACTTTCAGCTTCAACATGTGCTGCATTAATAGCACGTTGAGCCTCCTCAACAGCAGTGTCAAAGCCAAAGGACTTATCAATAACCTAGATTCACAAAGAAGTTTAGAACGCACGACAATTGATATCGTTGATAATGTCCAACAGCTTTCAGATATAAGGTGCACTGGTTTAACTAAAAACTGCCTTAGCAAATTATTAAGCCAAGGAAATTACCGGAATGTCATTATCAATTGTTTTAGGGATTCCAACGACTGCAACTTTGAGACCTCTTCTTCTAACTTCCTGCAAGATTTAAAAATTGAAGGTTTCATTTAGGGTAAAAGCAAAATTACTCCATTTTCAACCAAGTAATTGACAATCTGGTTTTGAAATTTTCTGCCATCACATTGTCCAATTTCACAATCATCATTTCAATTTGTAATTTTCTAGGTACTTATATTTATGCACTTAATTTGCACCAGTCACTAGAAATCCTAAAGAATCTGTACTTTTTAAACAAAGATCCCATAAATGAAATTACCTCAAATATCACCGATGCCCCCTTCTGTGTGCCATCTCCTCCAATGATATAGACCTAAAATGGAAAAAGAACTAGAAATGAAAATCCATTGATTGCGCAGTTGAACCATTCCTGCATTATAAAGAAGCCAGCCAAGTGATGTATCCAACAAACCTGATTAATTCCTCTGTCCTGAATACTGTCAACTATTTTTACAGTATCATGACCACCTCGAGATGTTCCCAGAATTGTCCCGCCACGTTTGTGAATATCATTCACAACCTTTGGTGTCAAGGAGATAGTGTTCCGAGCATAGAAACCCCTATATCCACCCTACAGATTTCACCAGATTATGAGTTGTCAATCACATAGGTTATGCAGATATGTTGAATGGAATTATTACTCTGTTCTTCCCAAAAGATTAAGAAATGAAAAAAAAATAAAGAAATTGAAAAAAGAGTGAAGTCCATTGACAGGCCAAAGAGTAATTTGAAGTCTTAAAAAGGGAAAAGCAACACTTGAATTCTACAAACCACAGTCAGAATAGCACTGCCTTTGTTTTGGCGCAACCGACCAGGAATTATAATAGAAGCATTATCCAAACGGAAAAAAGGCAAAGGCACATTTCCACATACACAATGAAAAGGAATTCACAAGATGCAGCCAAATAAGAATCTGGGAAGAGCAATCTAAAAGCAGAGGCAACAAAGGTGACTTACATCAATTCCCAGAACTCTCTTAACACCATACATATGGTACAAGCCACACACCAGTTCTCTTATTACGGTGTTGAGTCCGGGACAGAGACCTCCACATGTCACAATACAAGCATGAACTTCATCCGACTCGAAGTACACCTGCGAAACACCCAGCAAATACCCTTATACATAAACAGACAAAAGAATTCGACCCTTCCTTAATCTTGTTTGCAAGGCCCACAAACTTATACCTTCTGGCGAGGTCCAGCACGTCGGAAATGTACTCCTCTAGGACTGTCCTTGTGAACCACAATCTGAAAACCAAATGACAAGTGACAACACAAGAAGTAACTAAATTGGTTATAACCCACAAAATAAATACACCAACAAAACTGATATAAGAAGTCAGTTATCTTCGTTTGACATCAAAATCAAACACAGAAGAGTAGAAAAATAAAAATAAAAAACAGAGCCATGCTATGGTGGAATGGAAGACTAACCTTCTGGGGAACTGTGTCATCCACATGCACAAAGTATTGCCTTAAAAACAATAAAATAAAAGGAAACATTAATCACTTAGAAAGATTTTATGTCGCAAACAGCATTTATGATGGGTCAATGATATAATCATGTATATGAACTTACTTGACAACCGAGTAAGCGGGATTGTCTTGTAACGGATTGGGGTAAGTCTGCCAAGTAATAGACGAAGAACAGCAACAAAAATTAATGACGCTGCTCTAAATTTGAACAGATAATGAACCAGACAAAAAGCAACTTGTGCGAAATTAACAAACTTACAGGAAGATGGGGAAGGTAATCGGTCAAATGAGGAACATCTTCAAGGACGTAACCGTAGTCCCCGGTAACGATCTTTGGCTTGGAGTAGTCTTCTCTGGACCCCATCACACTCGTCGACGATCTAACTGCGAAACCACTCTTACCCAAACCACCAAAATGGACCGTAAAGGATTTTCTGAAAATCGGAAACCAGGGACAAGTAGAACGTGAATCCAACAAACACAATTCTGGGTTATAATTAGGAGAGAAAATCGAATCCATGCACAGACATGAAAGCACAGTTTGGAATTGAGGATATAACTATGTCCATATTTATAGGAGACAACGTTGACCAGATGAGAAAGTTACGACCACGACAATCCCCCGAAATAAAAACAGAATTCTAAAATGAAAACAAAACTATATGAAATAAGCGTTGCTTCACC
>JANSVB020000427.1:380981-392077 GCA_025504935.2 Erythroxylum haughtii | reverse complement strand
TATTCCAATCAAAAGTCTTATTATAAAATTTGAATGAAAGAGTTCTAATTAAAGATAATATTATCCTGTCCTCAATTATTTTAAAAGGTTTTATTTCATGCAAGTTAGACTCCTCATACATTTCAGCAAACACTTGGTATGTTGAACAGTTTCATCCTTTACTAATAACAAAATCACAACATTTTTCCATTATTTACCATCATGAACAGTAGTTTGTACAGCAAACCATCAACCATTAACAACCAAAACCAATGCAGCCAACTCATCGTCAAGAACTAACTCCAAATTTTGCAAAAAATTCATCCACGGATACTCACACATTGACAACAGATGTGGTTGGAGAAGACAACCATACCTTGACGAAAACCGTCGGAGAAGACGATGACTCACGCTAGAGACCCAGCAGCTCCTCGGAGAATAGGGAGACGACGGATGCGAGAGTGATAGCTGAAGGAGGAAGAAGGGGGAAACAGTAGTGGCAAGTCGAGGGGGGCGGGGGAGAAGGTTTTGGGTAGCGTTTTAATTAAACCAAAATGACGTTATTTGGTTTTTTCAGTTAACCTAAACGATGTCGTCGTTTTAGTAAACTTAAAATATTTTGTTTCGGTATCAAAATGATGCCGTTTGGTTTTAAACCAAACGACGTCATTTTAGTTAACTTAAAGAGTTATGTTTCAGTGACAAAACGACGTCGTTTGGTTTAAAACCAAATAACATTGTTTTGGTTAACTTAAAACGTTTTGCTTGTATCAAAATGACATCGTTCTGGTACATTACAAAATGTTCAGCTTCATTACCAAAACGACATTGTTTGGTTTTAAACCAAATGACGTCGTCTTGGTTTACTTAACGACTTTCTGCTTCAGTACCAAAACGATGTTGTTTGGTTTTAAACCAAACGACATCGTTCTGATACACTAAAAAAACATTCTCCTTTCAGGAACAAAACGACGTCATTTTGTTACAATTAAAATGTTCAAGTTTTGAGTAGGGAAGACGACGCTTTTACAGACGAAATTATCGACAGAAATTTCCATCGCCAAACTACAATTTTATTATTCCCGCCTTTTCCATTTTTTAGACAACTTTTCCGACTGATAGAATATATATGCCGGTAATTATCGATAGTTTCTTTATCGTCGATAATATTATGTCGCTATTTCAGACTTTTCTTGCAGTGTAAGTGCCTTTTCATTTTCATTTCATTAAAGTGGTAGCAAATGAAGCAATTCAAAATGGTGTTTAACTATCAATATAGTTAATTATAATGTAAGTTTCTACTTTCCACCAAACTACTGTTGACCAAGGGATTTTAAGTTCGTCAATTCCTTGATATTTTTTTGCATTATGGACATATATATTTATTTATATATTTGGTACTGATTGTTCTTGTTATAAGAGACATTATCATGCTATAGATGAATAATATAAAGTTTTCCTTCCACGTATTAATATACACTTCCAATTTGCAAAATTTGAAAGTTTCAAAGAATTTGTCTTTGTTCTGTTTGTAGGATTTCAATCCTTTGTCATTCTTTATCCACCATTGATTCTTCTTCTAAATGATTAGGTCTTCAATTATACATACATCTAAACAATATTTGCATGTTAAATCGAATCATTAGTAAATGCAGATTATTAGATCAAACACCATAAGAGCTTTTGCACTCCGATCCCTTGTTTATAAGTTGGAAATTCTACCATGAAATGGAAAGAGAAAGAAAAATAAAAAGTCATTGGAACAATGTCTACAATATGCTTGGATTCCATTCGTTAGATTGGTCAAAGGTCAAACCAGTCTGATTCTCTCTCTCTATTTTTGGACAAAAAGAGAAGCGTAATGGGAGGTATTCACAAATGTTTCGTACACACATTCCCATCACCTTAAAATATATTCTAGAAAAACCAAAACTAATAAAAAAAATGATACCAGACAAAAAGAGCGATCATGCCCATCTATTTGTTGGCTCAAACATCTCTGCTCTGGTCCCTGACTCCCTCCCTCATTTAGCCTTGACTGCCCGAGAGAATGTAATAAACGTGAATTCCAAACACAAACATCCTCCATCTATGTCCTTCCGATCATCGTGGGTCCAAGATTTCGTAGGCACTACATGATTGTCCGAGAACCGTGCCCTTTTAGATTTCCCCTTAATGTACATATATGTAAAGAATACATGAGGGCTTTAAAAAATACTGAATACTAGCTAGTCTCCTCTTTACGTGAATCTTAAGATAACAACTCGACTTGACTTCAAAGAACTGAATGATCTGATACATTTATTATTGTTGTGGGAATTTTATCATTTGGTTAATTCAACGCATATTAAGCAATATTTTAAGAAAGACGAAATATATAAATAAGATAATTAATTTCAAGTGACTGGTACAACACATGAAGACATTACTATATTACATAAACATTTTCTTTTTTTGGTTTATGATGATAAGTTCTCATAGGAAAAGGTGGTGGTGGTCCATCAAGTGCACTGCTCATTTACCTTGCATATCAAGCAACCTCCTAATTCTTCTCTCTCTCTCTCTCTCCAACATTCATGGCTGAAGAATCATCATCAGCACTCCATCTCAAAACCCATGTGAGTTACTACTATTTCTCCCTTTTCTTATTCTTCTATATTAATCAACTCCCTTTGTCATACAAATTTGGCTCTGCTTATGTGCTATAAAAGGTGAATCAGCCAGAAAATGTTCCCATCTGATATCGTCTTTCTTATTCAAAGCTTCTTGCCTTGTATAGTATATATATATATACACACACATATATGTTCCCCACATTTCCTTTTCCTTTTTGAACATTTTAAAAACACCAATTACTAGCAACTGTTTTTTCTTTATTATGTTATTATTACAATGCAAAACTATACTAGGAATAGAGAGATATTTGGTTTAGCAGCGGCCGTTGTTTACGTGTGATGTTGAATGGTGTGCCGCAAGTAACAGTTTTGAGGGCCGTTTCTTGGCTTTTGCTTTACTAGTCAATACCTTGAAACAAAGGTGATCCTGTGAGTGAGTGAGAAAGAGAGTCTTGTACTTTAGAAAATTTCCAACTGGTGTTTGTAGCCTGTCTGCTACTTATCTCTTTGCTTCCCGTTTTATTTTTTCTTCTTTCTCTCTCACAAACCGCTTACATTCACTGCTTGAATTAGAAAAGGCTTAAAGGTGGGTGTCTGCCCTTAGCTTTTTCTTTTTTCCTCTTTTGCTTCGGATAAAGTTAGAGACTAGAGAGAGGGATTTCTGGTGTTTTCCATGGTTAAAGCACAGGTTTATAGCTGAATCCTACTGTGACAGTTTCCTCTTTCCCTCCTCCTCGCTTTTTTGTTCTACTTCTACCTAAGCTATTCTCTCTCTTCTATACCCACACCTTACACAAGTTCGTTTTTTCTTTTAATAATTTTCTTGGGAGGTTTCTTATCTGGGTATTGATTAATTCAACTTAGGTTTGTAAATATTGCATGCTACAAGTTCGTGTGCACAATTTGATGATTTATTGATCAGATTTCTTACTTTTGTGTAATATAATTTGTCACCGGCTGCTTAAAGTTTTTATCTTTCAATTTAATAACTGAAACCAAAACGAACCATATCTTTGATACGTGTTCTCTCTCTGTTTCCATTGACGTATATATCTACAGATCTAAAAAACCGATGTTTTTATTTTACCGATAATCTGACAGGGATATGAGTGACGGGATCTTGCATAAACCTGATATCTTGATCGAAAATTTCAAGTGTTGTCCAAAAGGAAGACGATAGCAAATATTAGCAGCTGTGTACTTGAGCTAGAAGACCGATGAGTAGGAGTAATTTGGGCTCCGTCAGCAGTTCTGACCTCATCGATGCAAAGCTCGAAGAACATCAGATTTGTGGATCAAAGCAGTGTCCAGGCTGTGGACACAAGCTTGAAGGAAAACCGGTACGGATAATCTTCATAATATTCTTCAGTTTCAGGCAAATTTTTGTTAACAAAGGCAGAAGAATATTTGTAATAAGGCAAAGAAGGTGCTTTCGGCTTTATTCTTTGGAGCTTTTTTTTTTTTTTTGGGTCAACATATCTCTCCTTCTATCCTTTGTCTTTTGTTTTGCTCCAACTTGAATTTTCATGGGTTCTACAGGACTGGGTAGGTCTACCAGCTGGTGTAAAATTTGATCCAACTGACCAAGAACTGATAGAACACCTTGAAGCACAGGTGGAAGCCAAAGACATGAAATCTCACCCTTTGATAGATGAATTCATTGCTACCATTGAAGGAGAAGATGGGATTTGTTATACCCATCCTGAGAAACTTCCAGGTCTGGTAATTTTCTTGTCAAGGGTCGATGTTGTTTTGTTTTACTCGACGAAAGTTCGAGTCTTTTGTCGTTTTCCTCGAAACTGAAATTGAACAATGAAACGTACGTATTTTCATTGGTTCTTTGCTCCTGCTCCTATGACTTTTATCTCATAGGGTCTGTCTCAGTTTGTTACACCTAAGTCAACCTAACTTTGATTTTGAGAAACGTTTTGCTTCACATTTTCTTCAGGAGTCACTAGAGATGGTTTGAGCAGGCACTTCTTCCATAGACCTTCCAAGGCTTATACAACTGGAACAAGAAAGCGAAGAAAAATTCAAAACGAATGCGATTTGCAAGGTGGAGAAACAAGGTGGCACAAAACAGGTAAGACGAGACCTGTCATGGTTAATGGCAAGCAAAAAGGGTGTAAGAAAATACTTGTACTCTACACAAACTTCGGCAAGAATAGGAAGCCCGAAAAGACTAATTGGGTAATGCATCAGTACCATTTGGGGCAGCATGAAGAAGAGAAAGAAGGGGAGTTAGTGGTATCGAAGATATTCTATCAGACACAACCAAGGCAGTGTAATTGGACTGAGAGAAATGCAACAACTGGTGAAGGTAGTGATCTTCATAGCAGAAGAGATAGTGGAAGTGGAAGTTGTTCTTCCAAAGAGATGATTCCACTGCGAGAAGAAATATCAAGAGCTACTGTTACTGCTGCCATCATGGATATTCAGAAATTGAAATCGGACCGTTTTAGCTATCCCCAATTCAGAAAAAGCTTTGATGATCAGGTATATATCATTCATCAAACAAAACTCTCAAGTTTATGACTTCCATTTATCATTTAACTATTTTAGTTCCTAAGTGCATGAAGATAAAGATTCTATGCAGGAAATAAGCTTTCTTAAAATTTCGTACGTATTTTTAACTTAAGAAAAATAGCCTTTCTGAGATTGTCTTGTTTGCCTTTCTCAACATTCCAGAGGTTCTTGAGTTTAAACATCAAAATCAGTCAAGCATCACATCTATGGCTCAGCGTGAAAGAGCTCTATGGGCCTCACTTAATTCTTTATTAGCCAACCATGCTTTTATTTACCAACTAAAAGGGCAACTGAAAAAAGAAAACTGAAACTATTAACTGCTCAAAAGCTGAGTAATCAACAAAGACACTAAATACTGAAAATGGACTGCCTAGCAAATTGGTTCACCACTGAGGGCTTGTGTCTATTTCAGGTGGGGATAGGTGAAGCTTCAACGGTAAGGGAAGTCCCAGCAACGACTAACACCTGTGATGAGATTCGGGAACAACAACAGAGGCCACATCATGTGGCTCATGATCATCATCATCAGGTGCAACACCATCACCATGCACACCATCAGATTGCTACTGCAGCCTTCCACATGAGTAGACCTTTACATCCCATCTCCACTATCATCTCTCCACCTCCCCTCCATCACACTTCCATCATTCTTGACGAGGACCCTTACCATGTCCCCGGAATCATCCTTCAAAACGAAATCCAAGTAATTATTTCTTAAGCTGGCTATTACCATATGTGTAGTTCTTCCATGGCATCCAGTTCCAACCCTTTTTTCTGTGGCTTTTTAAATGACTAATCCAAGACGAGTGTAGCTAAATCTGAGTCACATCTATGCAATTTAACAATGACCAATCTCTGCTTGTAATTTCTTATATTTAAATTGTTTATCTCGTCATTTCTATACATGATATCGGGTATGCAAGTCCGCATGAACTGGTTCGCAAATAGCGAATTAGGTCATAATGCAATGCATGAAGGTCAACCGTGTATTGCAGCAAGGTCAAGAAAGTGGGTACTCCGGGAACTCAACCACCGACATCTCTCTCAAATGCATATAACTAGGTTTAGGTGAAACTCAAGCAACTAACAGTAGCTAGAATGAGACTGGCTAATTTTCACCCATAATTCCATTTACTCAAGGTCTTCTATTGGTGGTGGACAAGTGGAAGCTATGAATTAAATGAAACTGTATTTGTTAATGTCTGCAAAGTCTGGTAAAATAGTCAGTATTTTTACTTTTTAAGCTTCCTTTGAAGTCATGATGGTGATTATATGGCGATTATTTAGATCTTTTGAACTCGATGGCATTTCTGTCATTTCAGCAACAGCAGCAACAACATCATAAGTTAGGAGGAAGCAGATCAGCATCTGGATTGGAGGAAATAATAATGGGTTGCACCTCTTCAACTGATATCAAAGAAGTGAGTATGAACTTTTTGACTCTGAAATCCATGAGACCCTTCTTTTTAATTATTCCCAACTGTGAAGAAGAGTTCAAAAAAGGCAAGAAGGAATATCAAGAGGAAAATAAAGGAAAACACTACCTTTTTACGTTTTCTACTCTTCTATTATATTTCAAATTAAAGATGTAAACCCCAAGAACTTTTCTCTTTCTCTTTATCTCTTTTGTTTTGCTTTTCATTTTCATGCTTGAAGTTCTTATTTTCACTAAAGAAGGATAGGACTAGCTATCATGTGATTTAGACTTGCATCTTTTTGTTGAGGGGCTTGAAGGTTCAGACTTCCAATTGTTACGTGTGTTCCATTATAATTGTCCACATTTTGGCTCTTTTCCTTTTTTCCCGGTTTAATCCTCTCTGTGTACTAGGAGTTTTCCCAGTATTGAACAAAATTTCTTTTCTTCTTACATTCCTGTCGTGCCCAAAACAATAAAAGGATAAAGAATTAAAACTGGACAATCAATTAAGGATGTTCCATTGTACCATAAGAGATCAAATACGAGAAAACTACCTTTTTCGCATAGTATACAACTATATCTTCTTTTCTTTTTCTTCCCTTCTGTTGAAGTGTTGAGGTTCGGAAAATGGGATCATGTTGAAAATATATAGTCGAAACATACATATAGTCTTTTTTCTTCCTTTTGTTGTTGTATTATTTCTTTGAAAGTGGATGATAGCGACTTGGAAACTTTTAACATGCGTGTCCTCTCAAGATATACACAGATGAGGTAGCGGAGAAGATTAAAAAGGGACAAAAGAGGCAGCTTCATTGATTTCCTTGTTGGCATTTCTTTCTTTTTTCTCTCTCGATAGGTGCAATGAACTTTCTGTTCAAAACCCTAACCCTATTTTTCACATGCTTTTCGGGAATGCTGTTTTTGCAGGAATCATCCATTGCAAACCAGCAAGAGACTGAATGGTTGAGGTACTCCCATTTCTGGCCAGGACCTGACAACCAGGATCATGATGGGTAGGAGTAAAAAGAAAGAAAATAATAGAGAATATATAGGTAAAGAACAACATTACAGACACCATCATTGTCATCGTCATTAGTACTTCGGCCTCACAGTTGCTTGAAGTTTCTTTTCAACAAGAGGCCAAGAAAGTATAAACCCACAAATATAGTTTGTTCTTGTTCTGTATTTTTTTTTTCCCCTCTTTGGAGGTGGCTGCCAGAGGTCTAGTGGCTCTCTGAAGTCTCAACTGAACTAACTGTAAAACAGTCCTTGAGAAGAAAGAAATGAAAAGAAGAAAAGGAAAAAAGTAAGAAAATCAAAGGAGAAAAGAAAGGAAACCAAGAAAAGGCTGCTCTCGACTGACAATAGAAGGAGAACCAAAGACCCAAAGCAAAATCTTCGTGCATGAAAATCCTCGCCAGTATGATTACAATGGCTTCTCTATTCTGATTTTTTATTTATTTTCAGGGCACCTGTATAAGTTCTTTCACACTGTTTTTTTGAAAAAAAAGAATACGATAGTTTGAGTAAATCATATAGCAGGGAAATCTTTGTTACTTTTTGTTGCAATTAGCTTTATTCCCTTTTCGGTAGAAATACCAGAAATTTATTTTGCAGATTACTTCTTAAATTTTCATGGAATTTTGCAGATCACATGTGTGTATATTGCCTATTTTTGGAAATAACAATGCTGAGATTATGTGGTATAAGTTATGCAGTGCGGGGTTCCAATAATCTTTTCTTGTTTAGTATAAATTAGTTCACAAACTTCTGTTGAACTAATTACAAGTACCAAGGTGTAATTAAGTATAAATTACTTCTAAAACATGATATAATTAGTTTATTATATTTGTGAATAGTAGTGTACTATATTGGAATCCCCTCTAAGGTGCCACAATCCTTTTGCTTGCCTGATGTTTATGGATTGTGAACATTAGATTCGAGTAGGCGGCAATCAATATAATCCATAAAGAATATAAAGGATACACAATTTTAGTTGCCTACAGAAGAAAGAACATTTTATGGTGGATAAGATTGCATTTAATCATGACAACGTCTGATCACCTTAACTAATTAGCATATTCATGTTGATATGCACTTCTTTTATTAATGACAAGCGTCATCCCTTACAGTTTAAGTACATACTAAGGAAGGTTTTTTTTTTTTTGAATTACGGTCATGATATTTAATATACTCCCTCCTTTGTGAAATAGGATGGAAAAATCTATCAGATCAAATAATCTTTCACTCAACATGCATGTATGGATGCGTAACATCTAATCCTTCTTGATGTTATTTAAGAGGCTTCTTTTTTCATCTTTTTTTTTGTAATTAATATCTTCAATTATATAGTTTTGTCTTTAATTAGTGTAAATTGAGACAAAGTATTTTTACTGAAAGAGGTATGACGATGACTAATAAGTTTATCTTTTCTGAGTGCTACTTAACCATGCTAATTAAAACAGTGTATTGATACGAAATGATTTTTCGAGTCAGAGTTCTCCTAGAGCTCGTTTGCCTTTTGATAAGTTAAGAAATTCTAAAAATGGTTGAAGAGAATTTTCCACTTTGGCAGTACCCTCACCCTTCAATTTGTTACTTCTGGGTAACCAATTTCAGCGGCTCTTGCTTGCTCCAACAACATCAATCAACAGTGCTTGTCACTTTCTTGAAGTGACTAATTATTTACTGCCCTTGCATATATCTATCTCACCATATTTCTTATCATCATGCGTAATAATTGGTTTAAAGCTGGTCTGTCACGATACTCTTTATAGCTAAAACGTAATATATTGTCTTTTTGCGCAGCTGATTGACACAAATGAGCTGAACGTGGTTGAGACGTCACATTGAAAATCAAGAATCGTTGTGTAGTAGTAACGAATATCACATTTAAGCCAGCCTCTATGTGTTTTTTTCCCCTCCTTGGGGAAAACTTCTGTTGCAGCTTTATTTTATTCCATATTCGAGCTTTTGTGCATTATTATATAGAGTAAAAAATGTGATTATCCCTCGAAAGCTTAGAGAGAGAGACAGAGAGAGAGTTGGTGCATGCTATCTTCCCCACATGGGACGTGCACGTAGGTAAAGTTACATCAAGAGGAGGCTACAGGCAGCTTCGTAGTAGTTTCTGAAGAGAATAAAGGCAGAACAAGGAATAAGCAGACAAGAATAACCTTTAACTTTAAAATGGCACTTCTCACTACTCAACGCCAATTGGTTTCTAGTTGTGTTCATTTTTGTACATTCAATGGGAAAAATGAAAATATTCCGTACAGAATGGAGCTTTTCACTACATGCAAGAAAATTTGTGAATCATGTGTTTATCATTGATTTCCATTTTCCTTTAAAGAGATGCAAGACATCAGTATTTATAGAACATAGTAAATGTTATTATTTTCTAAAGTTTAACTTACGTTCTATGACCACAATTGTAGACGAGCTATTACAAGTTGTAACTTGATTTCACAATTATATCATTAATTAAAGTAACTATGTATCATGATCAGAATTATATCACTATGACAAAAAGTACCTTGGTTATCTTTTTCTGGCGATGATTTTAAAATCTTAGCTAAATATTGATGATTTTGGCAATAATTTTCAAAATCATCACCAAAGGGTGATCTTTGGTGACAATTTCTCGAGCTTTTGGTGACCAAACTTATCCTTTGGCAATAGTTTTTTTAATATCGTCGCCAAAGGGCAAGCCTTTGGCGATGATTCTGTAAGTCATTGTGAATAAAATAGTCGTCAAAAGATTAATAACAAAATAACTTTCTTATTTATAATTATGAATTCATTAACTTTGACTTGATCAGTTTGTAAATCAACATTATATTGAGAAAAATCAAATTTAATATTATTGATAATGATCCTAGGTGTAAAAATAAATTTAGCTAACAAAAATGTCAAATCATTTAAATACTTTATGAAACTATAAAATCAAAATTAATTAATATTACATAGATTTATCCTTTTTATTTTTCTCTTTTAAATTATATGATTTGACAATTTTACATGATGTCACAAAATTTTCAAATAGTTTTAACATGAAGTTTGAAAATAATGATATATGATTCTTACAAAAAATAAATAAATAGGGATATATATGATATGTAATATAATATAATGATTGATGGTAAGTAATACAAGATTTTAATTAGAACTTTAATAATTCTTAAGGATAAAACAATAAATAAAGTTTAGCGCCTATTCCAACAAAAAGATTTTCTAAATTCTAAGTGACATGAGACTTAGTAGATAAGGTAAATGAGTTTCTTATGTTTGGATTCCCAAGAAGGCTCTTTGCACATTTTAAGATATTAGATGAAATAAACAAAGATCTTCCCTCAAGAGTTAGTTTATTGACACACACTACCAACAACTTCTTGGCTTTAACTAAACTAGTAGAAGATATAATGAACGATTTCCCAAATGCAGTATGAATCACTAAATTAGATAAACCGCATGTACCATGTATTTCACCTAAGGAACAAATAGTATAGAACAATCAAAACTAAATTAAACGATATAAGGAATCAAAATTCGAGCACAAT
>JANSVB020000427.1:269369-279389 GCA_025504935.2 Erythroxylum haughtii | reverse complement strand
CCGAATCGGAGGTTTTTTATTTTCACTATTTAAAATTGTATGGAACGTAACATAAAACCCTTCGCTTCCATCTTATTCGGTTCCATTCCATTATGAAACCCTCAACTAAACGATGAAAGTGTGTTACATTCCATTACAAACCCTCAGCCAAACAGGGCCTAAAGCTCCTCTGACACTAAAAATTCCTGTTGTTTGCCTCATCATTCTGGAGCAAGGCTTAGCTTTAGAGAATCCAAAGAAACGCCTCAATTCCATATGTTTTTCACTCTTGGAAATTACACTTACGTGCCCTCTAAATCCCACTAGCTGCAATGGTTGAAAAGTCTCAATAAGCTGACAAGGACAAGTCAACACTAACCAAAATCATAAAAATGCACAAGTAACTCAAACCCTAGGTTCTTAATTCTCTCATTCCGTCATTTTATCAAAAAGTTAAGATGTAATTATCACACCTTGACTTCATACTAACTACCAAACAACAATGGTTGAAAAGTCTCAACAAGCTGACAAGGACAGCTTAACACAAAGTGCAATCATAAAAATGCAAAAGTAACTCAAGCCCCATGTCCTTGGTGCTCTCATTCTGTCATTTTATCAAATAGTTAGGATGCAATTATTAGAGTTTGACTTCATAATAAAACAATTGCAAATGAATATGAAACTAGACTTAGTCCAAATACAATTAAGAGAAGCAAGATCAAGTCATTGTAAATCAATTAGTAGAATGGATATAGATCATAAACCTGGTTGTCACTCTTGAACTTGCTCTTGAGAATGGAGCCTTTAGCCTAATTCGTATGGTGATTTTCATGCCTATTAATGTATTATTATATTCAAAATAAATTTAAACATGATATTATGTGAAACAAATTAAATAAATAAAAAAGGATGCAATATGGAAGACGATGGAAGAAAAAACATGGAAAATCATAAAATCTAAGAGAAGACGCAATATGGAAGAAAGTGAAGCCTTTTTTTCGATCACACGAAAATCCCAATCGGAAGCCCCCAAATCAAAGATGACAATAGAGGTTGAATATCTAAACCAAAAAACTTGACCCAAAAACCCAAGAATTGGAGTTAAGAACAAGCAACTAAGATAAGAATCACTAAAATCAAATGGCCTACAATTTATAAAAGTAGGTGAACAATGAAGGAAAAACCTTACTCACAGAGAAAGCAGAGTATTAAGAAATAACAATGAACAGTACTCACAAATTGAGCATTTCTTTTTCCTCGCCGAAGCAGAGAGTGATCTCTTCTAGCGGAAATATTGTCATCTAGTAGACTGTAGACACCTGCATCGTAACAAAAAAAAAGAAAAACAAGAAAATTAGGATATTACAGAGAGACACAAAACCAAACCTAGGCGTAGAGTTTGTTCTATGATAAGTTGAACAAATCTCTAACTTACCCAACACTGCTTAAAACCTCGTAAGAAGATAGCAGAAATTGTCACTGGGGAGAGAAAGAAAGGATTTTGTGAATGCGTTTTAGGTCGAACCTTCGAGAGTTTTAGTATAGCGAGAGTTTTGTGGTTCCACAGAATAAATCGGAATTGTTCGATGATAGGAATAAATTTGGGCCATTGAATTAGGACATGTAGGCATAACGACGATGATCCCTTCACACTTACAATACAATAATTAATGAGAAATGGTGAATGGACATCTCTTCCGGTGAGACCTTTGCTCGATGCAGCTGACAACATTAATGACAGGTTTCCATATGAATGCCTTTGTCTGTCTTGTCATGAATATATAGCATTTGATGTCAATAAATACACAATGTTGTACCCTCATGCATCTAACACAATAATTGAGCAGTTAGTCAGGTCCAGTTCTGGAAGTGGAACAAATCACCCCACGTCTTTTTAATCTAATAGTATCTGTAGAAAGTTAACTTAGGGCTCGTTTGATAAATTTTTCAGTTGATTGACATAAATTAGTTGTTTGATTATCTTAAAAAGTTAATGAATGTATTTAGTAAATGACTGATTAGTTGACTTATTTAACCCCAACAAGTTAAATTTAGAAAAGCTCTATAAGAAGAGCTTTTGAAATATTCAGCCAATAATTAATAGGTAAAAAATCAATTATACCCTCTAAGCTTAGCATGAACTGTTGGGAGTCTAAAATAATTTAATGCTCATCATCAAAAGGAACAGCTGATAACTACCTTCTAAACTTCTTCCTCTACTAGTTCCTATATATTGCTAATTAGTACATTGGAGTATTTATGGCTTTCTTATACTTGTATGATATGGTATTTCATAATTTTTGAATTATGCTAATTATGCTATAGTGATATTATGGATAATTTAAACAAAAAAATCATGCATGCATAACTAAAAATCAACATGTATTCTACAGTGGTAAATTTTTTTTACAATGAAGTGAGTTTTTTAGTTACAAAACTTGGGAGTATTGTTGCCCTAATAAAATAAGTTTTTTGGTTACAAAAAACAAAAATATGCTACAGTGACAAAATTTTTAAAAATGTTCTATGCTTTTTATTAGAGCTAAAAACTTAATTTTTGTAAAATTAAACATCTAATTATGACCTTATAAAATTTTTAAGTCTTGCCCTCATAAGTTATTTTACACTTAAACAGCTAGTATTACACAATTAATTTTACCAAACATCTTTAATAAATTGCTAATGTTATTTGCTAGTTAAATTAGCTAATATAATCAACTGTTAAGTACCGCTAATAGAATCAGCTGACAACTAATTCAATCCGTTGATTATCAATCAGGGTCTTAGACTTACTTAAAAATAAGTATACTATTTAATTTTAAAGTAAAAATTTTGACGAAATTACTTAAAAGTCATTAAATGCAACGTATTATTCTCATGCATATTTCACTAGATTCCCTTACTCGTCGTGAATGGCTAATCACGTGAAAGAAAATGAACTTATAAATAGAGATAGTACCCCGAATGGCCATGATTGTAGTACTACGTTGTAGCAAAGTCCACATAAACAATTTATCAACCTGAAATTATGTAAAAAATCATTAAATGTATGTTGGTAAATCGTACATTACCACGCCATGATTGTAAATTGTACCAAAGTCAACATAAATAATTGATCAACATGAAATTACTACAATAACTATATTTTTTATTTTTCAAAATATAAGATTATATAATAAAACATTAATCAAGCCTATTTTTCAATTATCTTATGTCATATCACTATATAGCAATCAGGCTACTATTAGGATGGTGGTGTAGTGAGAGAATTATACTAATTCTCTATAGTGACAACTTGCTTAAACTTGTAACTTTCATCGTAATTAAGAGAAACTACCTAAATACATATTTAAATCTTTGATGAGATATTAGTTTCTTTTGCGTGCTCAATGACTCTAATGTCTTATAGTATATTACTTTTTAAATAATGTAAGAGATTATATGAAGTGCATTAAAGAACTTCTTCATCCAATTAATCATTTCTATTAAATAAAAAAAATGTTTTAGCTTCAATAGCAATTAATGCTACATTGGACATTTGCAACTCAAAATATTATTATTATAAATAAAGTATGCCTTAATTAGGATTTAATTCTGAAGCTAATATCTATTAAACTTTAAACTCAAATATAAACTCATACATAAAATAATGGATATTCTTGATACTTTATATTTATAAGATATCTCAAATACTAAATACCTTTAGTAGATTATCCGTGTACTTGAACTAGAATAGATAAATAACTTCTGTATCTATAGATCTAATTCCCAAAATTAAGTTGTTATCTTTGCATATCTAATAGGAGTTGTTCTTAGACAAGTATAGTTTCAACAATTGAAAATACAAATTATTGTTCTCTCTTTAAGCAACATGTCGTTACATACTTCTATTGAAGAGGAAAAGTATACTTCCATTAACCTTCTTAAATATATGATAAATTCTTAATTATCTCTTAAACAAACTTTTGGAATTCATCATGAAAGATTCACTTTTGGAATTCATCATTAAAGTGAATCTTTCAATGTCTCGTAACCTTTCAATTATACAGTAAATATAGCAACAAAGACACTAGTTCCAATTAGATATATTATCATAAGATTTGAACTTATTCAAAAATTTTCTTACTCTTACTACTTATCTTATAAACTATTCTCCTATAAGTATATATTGAAGCAAACAATTTGTTCAATGGGTTTGCAAGATTATATCCAACAATTTGGATATCTTACAAAATTCTATTATCCAATTTACTTCCAAAATTATTGGAAAACATGTTTTAACTAAGCATCACATCCTAAAATTATTGTTTTAACTCTCTATAAGTCTTACATTTCATATCTAATATGAAATCTTACTACTTGATTTAATTGAAACTTTTAAAGATAAGTTGTAGTACTAGGTTTAACTATAAAAGAAATAAATATTATATCATATAGTATCTCATATTGCATGTTTCTCTTTATAGAAATCTACTATTATGAAGTTTAGTTGTGGAAGTATTCACTAAAAAATCTCATTACTTATAGATAATTAAAAAAATTAGATTTCACCGCATCGATCTCAACAAAATGATTTAGCATTCTAAATATTTAATTTCACTTAGATTTAATGATTAGGTTCTCAAAGCCTTAAAAATTAAATCCAATTCACAAGCTTCTTATAGTAGTTATGGAATCAGGTCGAATATCAATAAAACTAAAAATTAGTTTTTTAATTTCAATTGACAAAATAAAATTGAGGTTTATAATTAATTAACCAATAAAATAAAACTGACAAAGAATAAAAATAAATCATCTGAATATAAAGAGTGAGAAATTTAATTTTAATTAAATATAATTCAAGAAAAAATATCTCATCTGATTATAACTTTAATTATTAGTCTAAAAAGAATAAATTTTACAATTCAAAGAGAGAGTCCAAAATTTAATAAAATAGCTATACTAATTTCAGTCTTTCCCAAATTATTAGGAAAAGATAGCCTTCTGTGCCTAAATTTCGAGTTCATTTGTAGCCACATATAAGCTTCAGGCCATGAAAGGTCATAGTTACTGTGGGGACTTTCCCCACTAGTAATTCAAGCATATTTGTTACACGTCAACAAAGATCTATATTATACCTTTAATATATATCAATTTTAATATGAACATCTTTTTTAAAATGATATTTCATTATAGTTTACTCCAAGCTGTCTGATAACTTTTTCCTAAAAAAATAGACACGATAAAAGAAAAAATATATAATTGTTAGAATAAATTATATTCATTATTTACTATTTGATCACAAAATTAGAGGAAGGTGTATTAGTTTGAGCAACGTTACGTTATTTAATAAATTTGTTAGAAAAAATGTGTCTTCTAATGGTTTATGAAAACTGGCGAATGGACATGTCTTCCAGCGTGACCTTTGCTGGATGCAGCTGACAACATTAATGACACGTTTCCATATGAATGCCTTTGTCCGTCTTGTCATGAATATATAGCACGTGATGTCAACAAAAAGACAATGTTGTACCCTCATGCATATCTAACACAATAATTGAGCAGCTAGTCAGGTCCGGTTAACAAGTCACCCCACGTCTTTTTAATCTAAGAGCATCCGTCGACAGCTAGCTTAGGGCTGGTCGAATGTCTTAAAAGGTTAATGAATTTATTTAGTGAATGATTGATTGATTTAATCTGAATAAGTTGAATTTAAAAAAGCTCTATAATAAGAGTGATTGAAATATTTAACCAATTAATAGATAAAAAATCAGTTATACCCTCTAAGCTTAGCATGGACTGATTGGAATCTAAAATAATTTAATGCTCATTATAAAAAAGAACTGCTGATATCTATCCTTCTAAACTTCTTCCTCTACTAATTCTTATATATTTCTGATTAGTTTATTAGAGTATTTATGGCTTTCTTATACTTATATGATATGGTAATTTCATAATTTTTGAACTATGCTAATTATGCTATAGTGATATTATGAACAATTTAAACTAAAAATTATGGATAACTAAAAATCAACATGTATTCTTCAATGATAACATTTTTTACAATGAAATGAGTTTTTTAGTTATAAAACTTAGGAATATTGTTGTACTAATGAATTAAGTTTTCTGGTTATAAAAAACAAAAATATGCTACTGTGGTAAACATTTTAAAAATGTTATATATATTTTTTATTATAATTAAACATTTAATTTTTATAAAATGAAATATCTAATTATGATTTTATAAAATTTTTACGTAATATCCTCGTAAGTTATTTTACACTTAAATAATTAATTTTATCAAATGTTTTTAATAAATAGTTAATATTATTTACTGATCAAATCAACTAATGTAATTAACTGTTATTACTAATAGAATCATTTAACAGCTAATTCAATTCGTTGATTATTAAATAGAGTCTTAGACTTACTTAAAAATAAGTATATTATTTAATTTCAAAGTAAAAATTTTGACGAAATTACTTAAAAGTCATTAAATGGAACGTATTATTCTCGCGCATATTTCACCAGATTCCCTTACTCGTCGTGAATGGCTAGCCACGTGAAAGAAAATGAACTTACAGACCGAGACAGGACCACGAATGGCCATCATTCTAGTGCTGCGTTGTACCAAAGTCAACAGAAATAATTTATCAACCTGAAGAAATCATTAAGTTTATGTTGGGAAATCGTACATTACAACGGCATGATTGTACATTGTACCAATGTCTACACAAATAATTGATCAACTTGAAATTACTACAATAACCATATTTTTTATTTTTCAAAAGATAAGGTTATATAATAAAGAATTAATCAAGCCCATTTTTAAGTATTTTATATCATATCATTATATTACTAAGGTGGTTTAGTGAGAAAATTATAATAATTTAATAAAATTAACATGTTTCTATTTTTAAATTAAATTAACAAAGTTAAAAAAACAGCTACCTAATTGAAATTTAAAATCTTTTAATATCACTATATTAGTAAGGTGATTTAGTGAGAAAATTATAATAATTTAATAAAATTAACATGCATCTATTTTTAAATTAAATTAACGAAGTAAAAAAACAGCCACCTAATTGAAATTTAAAATCTTTTGATTGACATAGAAGACAAGCTTTATCGGTTCAACAACTCTTTTACGTTGGATTTAATTACTGTATCCGTTAGTAGAGACAGATAACAAAATATAAAAATTCTGTACCTTGTAGTTTTTAGTTGCTGACTAAACTTATTTTTGTTTTGTTTATAAATTACAAAAACATAAATTTTTTTGTTTTTTCTAAAAAATAATATTTCTTATTTCCATATCAGAAACAAAACATAAAAAGCAAAACATATAAGTAACTTCCGGCCTTTCCTTCACGACGCCGTATGATCATTGCTTCTTACAAACTTATCAAATTCACTCCTCTCTCTCTTTTTTTTCTTTGAATACATGGAAAGACAAAAACAAAGAAAACTAGCTAAACCACGGCACGGCAGGACCCCATGCCACGCTGGTCCCGGTGCAGCTGGTCCATAAAGAGAATCGGAGGATCCCGAAGTATGTGAGTGCCTGAGCTTGCCATTCCTGCAAGGTGGGTCAGGTGATCCGCGCATTAGTTCCTTTCACGGAGTACGTGTGTGAGGTGCACCTCCCAAAATCACTCCTCTCTCGCAGCTGCCCTTCTTCCCTCTGTTCATTTTCTCCATCTCTATGATCCCCTCGGCGACCACCACCACCAGTGGCAGCAGTCTTCTCACCCTCCAGCTCTGTGTACTTCTGCAAGTAAATCTTCAAGGCTCAATGTAGTCCTGAACAGATCATCTCCATTAGCAGTCTTCCTCTTCTCCCTCTGACACTTATCTGAAGCCTCTCCTGTTATGAAGCTTATGAATTCCGACACACACTCTTGCACTGTCTCCTTCGCGTCCTTCGAGATCTTTGCGTTTGCGGGCAAAGCTTTCTTCATAATTCGGCTCACGTTTGCTATCGGCAAGAATCTGTCTAGCTCTTTCGTTGACGACTCACTAGCATTAGGCCCTCCTGACTCGTTGTCTGCGTCCGCCATTTTTAACCGCAAACAACACCAAAATTGAATCTTTATCAGAAACTTCTGGTTTCTTATCAACAAGAAAGGAAAACGACCAAGATTCAAGCTTTATGTGAAGAAAACTAAGAACAGATTCCCGGATTGAGAAAGAACAAGATAAGATCGTTGAAATTTGGGTAACTTTTAGTTAAGAGATTTATTCAATAACTCATTTGATTTTATTTTTAAGTTTTTCATTTCATTAAATATTTAAATTTCTTATTTTATTTCATCATAATTAAAAAATAACAAATATAATTAAAATAAATATTAATATAATTATAAAAATATTTACCATAATTCATTTTATTTGTTAAATTATACGAATTTTTTATTATTCAATAGATCATGTTATTAAGTTTCTATGTTACACATTTTTTAAATTCCTTATTTATAAATATAATTAAATTATTATTACAAATCATTCGTCTTAAAATAATTAATAAATTATATATTTCTAATCATATTATACTGCAAAGGTACTTTAGTTATTGATAATATTTTTTATACTCTATCAATTTTAATTAAATACATTTCTATTCTCGAGACAAACACAATTTTATTTATTTTACCTATTTCAACTAAATATTTCTCTGTTTCTGATTTATTCTACTTCATCTTCAAATTTTTGTTTCATTCCGTGTCAGCGTATAAATTACGGTAACATACGCATCGTTAAAGATATTTTGATAAGAATACGATGAGATATGTGAGGTCCGCCACCAGTGGTCTTGGTAGTTGGCACAGGTGAATGTTTCTTTTAACTCGACCATATTTGTAGCAGTACTGATTTTTGGTAACTGTCAATGTAGTTTAATAGTTGCAACATCAACAATATTACGATTCGAACATGACTTGTAGGGGTGCAACATCAAAAATATTACGATTCGAACATGACTTGTAAGGGTCCTCTTTGCTTATGGTTATGGGCAACATTTTTTGCATAGATTGTCCAAACTAGAAATAAGTGCCTAAGACAAACACAATGCAGAAACAAATCCAATATATGTGATAATGTGATACTTTAAAGAGTTATATATTTAATCTTTTTCATAGTCTAACTATCAATTATCTTACCTGAGGATTAACTGACCTAATTCATTATCCCCTACTTCACTAACATCAGTCTCAGTTGACAAGGTTGAAGTTTGAGTTCCCGTAGAAAAAAAATTACATCCATGTACAAAAACTCGTTAGGGGTTCATTGAAAACCTGTATTTGTTCAAAAATGTACTTTTAATTGTTTGATACCATTTATTTATAGACACCTTCAGTTTTTTTTTCCCTGTATAAAACGTATGTATAATTGTTGGTAATTAAAATCTGAATGTATCTATCAAATATGGAGTCCATAGCCAACAACTTGCTACACATTTTTAATCCCATATCTGGGCATGATCTTTGTAAACGCAAACAAACTTTAACTAACTTCTTTCCGGAGATGTGTTGGATATAAAGAAGAAAACCAGAGATCTAAGCGACGCTGAGGCTAAGATTTATGTGTCTTCATTAAAAGTCTACTGCTTTTAGCTATGGTTATCATTAAACATCCTTCCTCTTAATAAACCGTACCTTTTCTACTCCTCCTGTACCCTCTTTCTTCTACCCCAGGCAAGTGGATTTGTTTAGCTGTTTATGATCCAAGCATAAATTACGAGAACCAGAAATAAATGTTATTACATTAGGTGACTTGCTGAACTACATAACGAGGCAAAGAAACTGAGTTATACTAAGCACCAACTCAGCCATACATTATTTATTAAAACGTAGTCCAGTGCCTGCACTCGCCCTTCTTTGGTTTATGCAACATAGTACATAGGATTTGGGACCTTGAAGATCCTCCTAGCCATTGGATAACCAACCAAGTCACTCCACTGATCTCCAGAGCACCCATGAAGCTTATACCCTTCCTTCACCAACTCTTCTCTTCTCCTAGATTTGAAGACTAACGCCGTATCGTTCGTCTCGGTAGTATTCCTAG
>JANSVB020000427.1:182151-194357 GCA_025504935.2 Erythroxylum haughtii | reverse complement strand
CAGAGGTCGAATTCTGATTTAGCCTCTAAGATGTTCAATATCTTGATGCAAGTTGAGCATAGCATATTTTCTTCAGTATAAGAATGATTCAAAAAATAGGGCCCGATGCTTACCATATTAGAGAATGAAGATGAACCGAGGATGACTAATGAGGGTTAATTGGAATAACCATACATGGTAGCAAGCACAAGCACATATTTTATGACTCCAAATGTTGGGCTCCGAAAGCTGGGTTTAATAATTGTGGTATCAAAGCAATAGTTAGGTTCCGGAATGGGTGCCCAACAGTTGTGGTATCAGAGTAAGAGTTGGGTTCTGGAATAGGTGCCCAACATAACAGGTATGTTCTCATTTATGTTTTTGTTTCATCATCAATAAGTAATTAGTTTACCTAGGATTTCACTTATGTTCTTAATTCATCAGTCAGTATACATGATCATCTATCTAATACTCATCTTTTTGTTTCATACTCGAAATATTTTTGATCTATGTTGCTTTGTTTCATTAATACTCATTTATCTTTCCTTTTATATCTACCTTTATAAAACTTTAGTTATTTAGACATCTTAAACAGCACGCCATCATTTCCTTGTAACTAGTGTCAAGCTATCTAGAATTATATTGAGATAACCACCCCGAAAGTCAATTTGAGCAAGCAAATTCTAGAAGCAAAAACAAATATGTCTCTAATTCTGTATTTCTGCAGCATCCCACATCCTCCTACTATCAAGATGCAAAGATGTTACGAAAGTATTCAACAACATCAAACTATCTTAGAACAAGAGGAAGCTGAACTAAAACAATATCGTTTATTGTTCACAGAACATTATCGCTTCCATCTAGAATCAAGATCTGAAATTTAAATCACTGTTCTTGTACTCCTTTACTAATAAACTACCAATGAGTTTAATCTTTCTTCTATTCATTTTATTTATCATTATACATTTGTATTTAGTTACAAATTATTTATGCTTTTCTTAGCTGCTAGCTATATCTTTATTAATCCATCTCATCAATTAGAAACTTTTTTTATGCAATTGTTTGATAAATAAATTTCCTGGACGTTTATTGCAAAATATGTTAGATCTCATAGAAAATCCAAATGTTTCATATGATAATTTAGAAGAAGAACCATATCAATGAACGATAACACTTGCACTATTTGCAAACAACTAGAAAATCATATACAATATGTTGAACAATTAATTACCAAATATCAAGAAGAAAAAACATATTTTGAAAGTCGCTACAATTATTTATAATTCATCATTAGTCAACCCACTAGAATTAAACCTATAAAAGAAAAACTAGACTTAGCTCAAAATCTTCATCAGTTTTATACTCAGGAATCAATTTATTTAAAAAATCTATTACAGAATCATCAAGACAATACTCCATATCATCATGACTGAACAAAATCAAGAACAAAATATATTAGAAATAGACAATTTAGAATTAGCATAATCAACCGGCACTTTTCATATAAATACTTTATTATCCAATGAAAAACAAAAACAAATAGCTAAAGCCCAATTAAACTTAAAAGCTGGACAAGATATTCAACATTCCTTATTTAAACAGTTTGTAGATCGCAAAAATATCATTTATTTTAGAAAAATTGTTCATAAAACACCTATTTGAATCGATAAGTGTAATGGACATATTCAAATCAATTTACTTGATCAAGAACAAATCTCTAGACAACTACAAAAAATACCTGAGGATAAAAGTCATAAAATAGGCTATATTCATTTATCTACAATACAATTTTTTTTAAAATCAACCTTTCAAGAGGGAATCGATTCACCAATAAGAATGACAATAGTTGATGAAAGAATGACCAATCTAAATGAACAAATTATAGGAATCATGAATGGAAATTTAGCTTATGGTAAAATAAAATTCAACACTCGTTTAAAATTAGGTATTCTTTTGAAATCACATAACTTAAATGAAACAATAACAATTGCATATAAATTTTACGAAGAAAATTTAATGACTTTAGGACAATATCTATTTTCTATTACATATTAAATTTGTTATGCTTTAACCAATTCTCGTCATAGCATTGAATTTAGAAATACAGATAAAATTTATATTGATCAACTATTTAGTGATGTAGCCAAAGTAGGAACTAACATTCGAACAAAAATACGAACTTTACTTGAAATTCAGTACCCAATTCAAATAAATCCAAATCCTCGACTCTCTTTTTCTAAGTCTAGTTCTACAAATAGACCCAATCTTTTTCGATCACAATTTTGCGTTTGCAAAGCCCTTTACGATTTACAGCACTTGGGCAAATTTTAGAACAATCCGTTAGAATTACTGATCCAATTAGTACTCAAATAAACCCAAAACAAACTATTTCTAAAGAATTAGCGACAATTAAAACACAATTACAAGAATTAACTACACATATTAAACTTTTAATCCCACTGAACTTAAGTATCCAATACATGAAAAGGAAACATTAGCCTGTCTCAAAACTATAACAAAATGGTGTATTGATTTATTACCTGTTGAATTTATGATTCAAATAGAATCCAAGTACTTATGCGGATTCACCAAATATCAAATTAAAACCAATTATAATCAAGGCCGTCTAATCCGATGGCAATTAGAATTAAAAGATTTGATAACACCCTACCTTCAACTCAAGTTTTGGGTAGCAAAGTGGTATCAGAGCTTCCAGGTATGGGCCTGGGCAACCCCACGTCTCATGTTCGAGTTGTAGTACAACCACTGCTTCCGAAGGGGGTGAAAGGGTTCAGCGGAGTGTGGTGGGTGTAAATTGAGAGGTGGTAGTTGGTGTAGTACATAAAGAAAGGTGGTAATTTGTTGTTGAGTGATGGGTTGAGGTAGGTGGAGTGGTGATTATATTCGTAGATGCTTGATCAGGAGAGAGTTGTTTTTCGAGGAGGGTGATGGTTGATCTGAGTTGGTTAATTTCTTTGGTCACATGACCTACTTGTTGTTGGAGGTCTACTAATTCTGCTTCCTTCTATTTTCATGATTCCTTAAGGCTGATTATTGCTGCTTCTATTCTCAGGTTAGAATATCTGCAAGACTGTTGTCAAAAGATTTGATGTAATGAATATGAAAATTATATTGATTTAATTCTAATTGCCATCGGATTAGACGACCTTGAGTATAATTGGTTTTAATTTGATATTTGGTGAATCCACATAAGTACTTGGAATTTGTTTGAATAGTAAATTCAACAGGTAATAAATCAATACACCATTTTCTCAGAGTTTTGAGACAGACTAATGTTTCCTTTTTCATGTATTGGATACTTGAGTTCAGTGAGATTGAAAGTCTCATTTATATATTTACATAATAAATACTTCTTTTGGTTGGGAGGTTGTGCCAAAAGGCAGCCTGCCCATGTGTCTATACTAGCATCAATTTGTACTAGGAGTGTATCCTTTGGAAGATAATTATATAAAATAGGTAGATCCTTGCATAATTCCTTGAGTTTTCGTACCGTTGCTGAGTCTTCTGTGGTCCAACTCCATTGTGATTTAGTGTTGCATTTTAATTGTAATCGTTTTCGTTCTTGTGTTAAATTCTTAAAGAATCGTTGGTCAAAAATATAGTTGAGTATTTCGAGAAATTGTTGTTCGTGAGTTCGATTATTCAAGACATCAGGGAATTGTTGTATTTTTTGAAGAATATTTGGTTGTGATTTTAAAAATCCATTATGAAATTCAATTCCTAGATATTCTATATTTTGTTGAGCTAGTTTGATTTTCTTTTTACTTAAGATTAATCCTTTTTCTTTACATCTTTGCAGTATGAATTGTACCTTTTTTAGATGATCGTCCTCATCTAAATTTAAATTATAATATCATCTATATATGCAAGTGTAAAGTCTTCTAGTCCTTTAAGATTATTATCCATAAATCTTTGATAAATGCTTGATGCTTGTTTAAGTCCAAAGGGTAATACATTCCATTGAAAGTGTTTTTGAGGTGGACAAGTAAAAGTAGTTAGTGGTTTAGTGTTTTCATGTAATCGTAATTGCCAATATCCTAATTTTGCATCTAATGTAGTAAACCAAGTATGTCCTTTTAATTTGTTGATAATATAATCTTTACGAGGTAATTTATAGGCATCACTTATAGTTGCTTCATTTAATTTTTTATAGTTAATTACCATTCTTCATTTTCCACTTTTTTTTCAGAATGATTATTAACATAAAAGACGAGGGTTGAGTGTTTGCTAGTGCTTGGAGAGATTAATTGTTTTTCTAATAAATTAGTACATTCTGATATAAATTCTTGAACATCTTGTTGGGTATAGGGAATGTTATTTCGAATGTTTATTTCTTGTGTTGGATCTTTTAATTTAATTTCAATAAGTAGTTGATTATTATTTTTGATGGGATCTAAAAGATTTTCACTACAAACCTGTTCTAATAATGTTTCAATCTCGGTTTGAAGAGACAAATTATTGAGAAGACAGAATTGTAAAAAAACTAATTTGTCAGTTAAAAGTGTTAATTTTTTATAATAAGTAGTATGATATATCATAATTTTAAGGGTAATTGCTTTTTGATTTAAGGATTTTATTATGGGTGTTTTTAAGGATATATAGTGTAAATATTGACAAAACAGATTGTATAAGTTTAGGAAATTATTACCTAATATTAAGGGTAACCCTGATTCTTGCTGGTAGATAGATGGGACTACGAATGTATATTTTTCAATTAAGATATTATTATAATAACTTACATACCAAATTGATTTTATACTTCCATCTGCTATTCTTATTTGAAGTGGTTTATTTAATTTTTCCATGTAGTTAGTAATTGTTTAAAGCTATAAAGATAGTAGCTCCTGTGTCTATATATGCATTTATTTTCTTATTCTAAATAATCACTTGAATAAAGGTTGTGTTTGGATTCAGTTGATGATTTTGACTTTTGGGATTCATAAAGATAAAGAGATGCAATGGTAGAATTTGTTTCATAATCAAATTCAATTGGTTCTAAGTCTTCTTGAAAGGCTGAATTTAAAATATTGATTTTCTCTTTATATTTAGTCTGATTTTTCTTGGGACAATCATTAGCATAATGTCCTTCTTCTTGACATAACCAACATCTACATGTCTTTTTTCTTTGAAGACAATATTTTTGTTTGGGTTTATATTGCCTATAATTTTTTCATCTAAAAATTTTTCGATAATGTGTAGGTTTTCAATATTGTTTATAATATTTGGGATATCTTCTCCATCGCTATGTTTGATGTCTAAATTGTGGATGTTTTCGTCTGGGGTGTTTATAAGTGGTAAAATCACAACCATATTGTTGTGGTACTTTTGCATATTTCGAGCAACAGAGTTGACTTTCTTTGTGTTTTAATTTCTTATGTAATCGTGCTTCTAAACATTTTTGTGCTAGAACTTCTTTAGTTGTCAGAATAGGTCCTCCTAGATTATAATCAACTATATTGTTTCTGTTTTGATCTTGAAATTTTTCTTCTACAGCTTAATTTAAAGGATAAGATAATTTTTAAACAAATATTTGGACGTACATTTCTTGTTCTGGTCTAGTTAGTTTATAATAATATTTTTTAAATTTACAAATATATTCTTCTAAATAACAAATATCACAAATTCGTATACTATTTAAATGCCATAAAGTTGTTTGTCTTTCTGCATTTTCAATTTCTTGTAGATAAGAAGCCACATCCTTACCGATAAATTCTTTGTAAATTGCTTGATGTATTACTTGAAAAGTGTGTACATTATCTACAGTGGTTTGATAATCAAGAGAATTTTTTATTCTTTCTTCATTGTCTAAAAGGAAATCTAAGACAACTCATGATGTTTTATATGCAACATAATTCCATAATAATGTTTTATCTTCTAAACTATCAAATGGTTTTTCAATTTGAATTATTAATTGTAATTTATTTGCCCATTCTCGTATTAATTTTTCTGGTGCTAATACACAATCTAGATTAAGTACTGCATCTGGACCTAATGTTACGTGTTTTGGTGTACATTCAGAAGGAATTTTTTTATTTTGTCTCCTTTTTTATAATAGCTTGATCTAATGAGATTTTCTATTTCTACTGGATTTTCCCATTGATAACTATATTGTTGTTCTTCCTTACATTTGCCAGTTCCAGGATAGCGAAAACTATGTCTTTCACCAGCTTGGCTACTTTCAGGTTTGTCTTTATTTGGTTGTTCGTCATCAAGATAGATTTCCTGATCTGATTCATATCCATAAATAATTTCATCTTTATCTTCAATAGGTTTTAAAAAATCGGTGGATGCAAGAGTTAATTTATTAACTAGATGGGTAATTTCTTCCAATTGTTCCTTGATTGAATTATCAATATGATATATACATGCACTCTATTGTATGATATTCTCCCATTCAATCGGTGGTTTATTGAGGAAATGTTTTATCCATGCCATCCTCCATGATTCCTTAGAAAATTCACATTGAAAGAATATATGTGACGTGATTTTTGCTACTTAGTTTTTAGGTTAATGCTCTTCCTACTACTTAGTTAAGTTGTATTGTAGGTTACGAGCATAAAGTTGTAGCAATGTAAAAGGTTACTTTTGTATCCTTTCCTTACTATTTCAACTTTATTCCTAACAAAATTTTTTAGTTTGCATAAACAATTAGTTGGCATATTGTGTATGTTCTCAATATATAAGCAATTTGTTATATCTATTCCTTTTCTCTTCACAGCTAAACCAACCTTCTCCTTTTGTTGTTGTAGACAAGATTTTGTCCTTCCCTATTCAAAGTGAGGTTTCGTAAATAAAGCCCTCTTGGGATTGAATTCCAGTTTAGTCTTTTGACTTGGGTAACTGTGCTTCATGTGGTTGATTAAGCCTTTCAAAATTCACTTTATACTTGTGATGAAGGTAAGTAAATGGAGCTTTTACATTACGGTTAAAGTGTGAGTCTTTTAATTGCTTGCAAAATAAGACTCAACTCTGTTTAGTACTACATATACACCATTTTTATTGTTCTTTACAAGTTCTTGCTTAAGCCTGTCAGACCTTAATGTAATTGGTAACATTTTGAGAAAGTAATTAAAAGGAAACTTGCCATCTCTCATTAGCCTTTTCTATTTTCGAGGTATCAGAAGATGAACAAATAAGAACTTGTTTCTCTACATAAGTTCACTTCATCTTAGACTATCAGGAGTGTTATTAACTTAAATATATCAAGCATAGGGATGCTATGCTTATCATCATGAGAATCCTGAGGAATTAGGTTGTTCATTTTCTTTGACTTTGAAATTGCAAAACAAAAACAAGAATAAGAAAATACTGCAATCTTATGTGAAGAATCTTCTAATCTTTTAAGATGACATCTTTGTTCAAGGTGTAGGTTTTAATCGAATATATCTTAGAAAATCATCATACTTTGCAATCAAATTTGGATTCAAACATGCATTTCCTTCCGCAAACTGAATGGTATGTAAACTATCAAGAGATATTTCAAAGGTCAAACTTATCTGTCAAGTTTCAATGGATTTTATCCTCCATTTCATGCAGATAAGTTTATGAAAAATCTACTTTTACCATTGTATGTCCACTTTGACCATCAATTTTCTTTTCTCTTTCAGAATTCATCTATAAGTCTAATGTCTTATATTTATGTGTTACAACAATATGTTGTAGGTTTTTAATTGTGACTTACTTGTTTTTATTGAAAACTTTTACGACATTGTAGTTTCTATATCACTCACTTATTAATAGCCCTGATCTTGTAATGTTTTCCTGGTTCCTGTAACTTCTCTAATTATGATACAAACTCTTGTTTATACCTTTCTTTTACAATTTGGTATTAATCTCCTGGTGATGATCCTATTGAATAGTCAAACTTTTGCTAGCAAGTTTGATATTTGCCTTCCCTTCCATCAAAAGTCCATCCTTCAACTAATAAGCTCCTGATTTCAATTCCTATGCTTCTAGCCTTCCTGTGAGATCCCGAATGATATCATTTCCTTAATTTACTGTTGTTGCACATTATCTTGTTATCTTTTTTGTTGAGATTAGTAGCTAATCCTCATGCTTTCTGAATTTGTTCATAAAAAGAATTGAATTATTGTGTTGTTAGTTTTTGGACTATATTATTTGTCTAGATTAAATTAAGGTTACAATAAAATAATTAGTATTTCATTTTTTTAGATATATCAACCTATTTGTGAGCATAGTAATTTTACAATTCTAATCTACTTCTTGTATCTTTCTTTTTTTTTTCTTTTTCGTAGGATGGTGATGGTTGGTAGTGGAGACGGAAGTATTTCGTGAAAGATTTTGGAGTGCCTATACATATTAGTTTTGTTTAATATTTAGATTAATTCATTTATATTCCATATAAAAAAGAGGATGATATTGTGGATGAATGCTTTAGCTAGTAATTTTTGTTTTTGTATTTTGAATATGTTAAAAGATTGAATTTTACAAGTCCTTAATTATGGATTATATATCATATATAAATATATTGCTTTTCATTTACACATAGACAATTAAGATGTACATTAATATCTATATTTTGCTTTTAATGTATACATAGATGTTGCCTATATAATGACAAGAGTTTGTTTACATAATAACTATTTAATATTGTTGCTATAGTTTGAAAATAAAATGTTCCCTTAGTTAAAACTTAAAGAAATATTTTTTATTTTGTTGCTTAATTAAAAATTTTTGTTACCTTATACCTATAACTGCGTGACTTATTGAACGGTTGGAATTCTACTGCCTTAATAAAAAGACAATAATAATTGTACTTATAATTACACTTTTATCTATTGCTAAAGTTCTTTTTACTGCAGCAAGACTTTTTCTTTATTTTGTTTTTGTTTGGCAATATATGGATGCTTGGTTCATCAATGTAGTAACCACTGATTCTGAACTACCTTGACAAGAAACTGCCCCATGTGATGTGAGGCTTGGACAAAGAACAACGAGTTCATTACCTTACATTTTGTTATGGGATGAAATAAATAGGATTTGGTAATTTGAAAGACCTTTCTGCCACTGCAAAACCTAACAAGTCACTCCACTGATCTCCAGAGTTACCGTGAATCCTATAGCCTTCTTCTACCAACTCTGATCTCTTCTTAGATTTGAACACTGTTGCTGATTCGCCCTCATCGGAAATACCCCTGTAGAGTGGGTTTAAAACCATAGGTTAATGGTATGTTAATTTGCACATGTAATGTTAATGACCGTATCATACCTCAGAATTAGCCTTTCCCAATCGCTGTATCCAGCGGAAACAAGATTCTTCACTGTTGCACTTCTTTGATACTCACTCCTCCCAGTTAACAAAAACACTTTGAAACCCATTTGCATCACCTTCTTGTAAAGCTTCAAACTTGCGGGCAATGCTGGTGCCTGCCCTAATTCCACCCACTTGTTGAAAGAAAACTCGTCGAAATTTTCTGATCTATGTCCAGAAACATAATAATTTTGGTCAGCCTTTATACACATTAGCAACAAAATGTTTCCGCGTGTCAAATAACAAGAATTCCTTTTTCTGAAGGATGACTTACTACACACAAACTTACAGATGAACAGAACCCACTAGATCGAAAACGTATCACACAATCCAACAGCTAGAGTTGGGATACTCACCCGTATCCATGGAGTTGATAGTATGGTAAATTGGAGACCAAGGTCTCGTCGATATCGAAAACCCAAGCATCCTTACCATTATCACCAATCTCAATGCTCTGTGCGAAGGCCAGCGAGTCCGAAGCAGCAATCTCCGAGTCCGAGAAGTACTTACCACCGTTCATGTACTCCTCCACATAGCTCCAGCACCTCGATGGAACTGACATCCAGTTACCGGCGTTGTTGGTCTCCACAGATAGCCTCCAGCTCCCGCAAAATAGATCATCGTCGTTGCGGTAGCTGGGGAATCGGAGGACCGATTGCGATACGGCCTCGTAAATGAGGCAAAAGAGGAGGAGTGAGAGAAGAAGGGATTGGAAAGCAGCCATTGGATAGAAGAAGCGGTTTTGTTTCTATGGTTTTGGCCTCTCTGTCACTGGTCCATGCGAGAGAGAGGCTTGTAGGGAGATCGCTCGATGATGGCGATCGATGAAGAGACAGACAGGTATAGTTTTGGTTAGAAAGAGGCCTTTTTATTAGATTACGGTATCGTAGAAATAGCAATTCGCATCGTTTCTCGGTGTTCAACCAACTGACGTTTTCCTTGTTCAAGCTCAGCCTTTCTAGTTAGTGTTAGCTTTTGTTATTACCAAGTCCACGTGCTTCTTGTCACGAAAACAGTAGGCCAAAATAGTAAATGGTTTGTTATGATCTTATGCAAGCCATCATGCATTTAAGAATCAAAACATAGTTGTAGTATGTTAAGAGTTTAGTTGCTGTAATCCCTATCCCTTCCTTCCTTCCTTCCTGTAAATAGAAATATGCATCTTCTTCTTCAGTTTCATAACAACCCCTATTCATTTTCTTTACTGTTTATGCGTCCAGTTCTAGTTTTTCTAGGAACTCCTTTAAGGGGAATCCACTCTCCCTTAGCTATATCATACTAACTAATTTGCTAGTTTCTGTATTAAAACACCAAGTTCTTTGTTTTATATCAAATTATTATGGTTCACCCGTGGGATATCTTTCCTTTTATACATATATATTCACTTTTAATGTCTAGAATAGATTGGACAACATCGAGTCGAGTGCTTTAAACCTATTTTCAGTTTTGAATTTTACTTGCATGCACCTTTTGCTCTTTTTGTCTGGATAAGAGGCAGATTGCCCCAAGCCTGTTTCATTTAAGGCCTAACCTTTGTGTTATATAATTATAAGCATGTTTTCAGCGAGTTTGAAGAGGATTCGTGATTTATTTACTGTAGAGTAAAAATTGTCTTTCTTATCTTGGGCTATGTTTGCTTGAATGTAAAGTTTTAATATAATAGAATAGAATAGAATATGATTCTGTCGGATTCTAGTGAGGTTGGACACTGCCACTTGGATCCATGAGATTGGTTGATTCCGATTGAGAGATACCTGCAAAACAGTAAAGGCACGTCGGAGGTTGTTTCCCGATAGGCCCCTCCGATGCTCAAGGTAGTCTTTTGTGAGAGTTTTGGCGGCTGGAGAATAAAGAATAATAGGGTTCTTGAAAATCATATCTTTCTCATGATGAGGTATTCAATTTATACCTGAAAAATATCTACTATGTTTAGGTCTCCTCTTTCAAGTGGACAACCACCACTTATGAATGGGTCGTCTATGTTTGAGCCTGGACTTGGGCCTAGCACGACCAACCCAACCACAATTCATAACAATTACCTTTATAGTAAATCTTAAAATTGATGGGGATAGAAGGTGGCGTGGCTCGTGATGGAAAAACTTCTCAATTTCGTTTTCAACCATATAATTTTCATTTTTTTCATATAATTCCAAAAGACCAATCCAGAGAATTGAGGTTTGTTGCTATAGCATATGGATTTTATTGCATCATCGTCCATAATACCTCTCTAGTTGTAGGCTTCATGTCTATTTTCAAATGTTAGATGGATCCGATAATTCATTCAACTTTTTGTATTAATTAATATGGGAATATATTAACTTAATATTATTAGTTTATGCTCTACAGTCAATCAATTTATTGTAATTTAGTGAAAAATAATTTATATACATTCTTTATCTTGTATATATTTAGATGTATATGATAAAGTTTATTAGATACTTTGCAAATAAAATTATGATAAGATTATAATTATGAGATTCATATTGCATTTATATATTATCCCTAAATTATTCATAGTTATTGTTCTATCAAAGCTGAACATTAATAGAGTATAAAAAGACTAGTACATATATTTTCCTTATAAAGAAAGTAGTCGATTTCATAAACTAACATATAGAGATACTTAAACAAACATGTGAGTGCTTGTTAGAAAATAAGGTCATTGAATTGACCTCATATGAGAAATCTATTTGAAATATTACTTGTATGTCTATGAAAATTCTCATTGTAATGAATGTATTAGTGATCTTTTGACTTGAGGTCTTCAAAATTATCTTGTATAGAAATTGTTTTGTTTTGATACTACTTATAACCTGTTCTAATCATGAATAGCTCATTTGATAATCACTGAATGTAGTATGGACTATATGAAAGTAGTTGAGTGATTAAGATATGATTTATCACCCTAAAGTAATTAGGGAGAATATTTTGTTAT
>JANSVB020000427.1:140519-156356 GCA_025504935.2 Erythroxylum haughtii | reverse complement strand
CACCTGAAATAATTTCTTAATCAATTCTATACATTTTATTATTATCAAAATATAAAAGGATTTAATTTGTCAATCACCATTGGTCCAACAATCCATTCTTTGCCCAATCTCAAATTCTATCTTCAATTTCATTAATTGTGAATCTTGTTTCTGTCTCTCTCTAATCTGATCCACCAAGTTGGAATGAACATGAAAGGTAGCAATTAATGTCGCTTAGTCTGTCATATTCAATCTCACTCCTAGAGACTTCATTTCCACTAGAAGTGGAAGATATATCGTCTTTAGTTGTGCTATAGAACTGGTAGGTCTCATACTTAAAGCATCAACCACTACATTGACTTTTTTTTTGGTGATACTCTATCGTATAATCATAATCTTCCATTAACTCCAACCACTGCTTCTGCCTTATATTGAGTTCCTTATGAGTAAACAAATATTGCAGATTCTTATGATTTATAAAAATTCTACATGAAATACCATACAAAATCCTACTAGTTTGCGACCATTTGTTTAACAATTTTTTTTTGTCGCTAAATACATTTTGTGACAATTTTGTTTCTTTTAGCAATGTTATATTTCGTCTCCCATACCCTACTGTGTTGTAGGGCCATTACTAGGAGCTTAAACAAACCAAAATGAAGCATAGATAAACAATTAGAACAAAAGCATACGCCGATAAACGATTCAAAGTGAAGATAAATGAAGAAGAAAGCAACTGAGGTTTTATGGAAACTTGGCGTTCAGGTTTTATGCGATAATAATATATCCGATCAGTGTAAAAGTGTGCAAGAGAAAGTGTAGTGATTATAGATGGTTCGAAGTACCCTGACTATAAGTTATAGCTTTTAGTTCAAACATTAGTGTAAATAATGTTGTTTTAGTTCAACCTAGTCAATGGTTGAGTCGGGCCTTACTCGTTCCCACCTGGTTCACGTCCATAAAGGGGCATTAAGGGGATAGAAAATGGATTTTGCGATATTAAATATAACGAATTTGCTCTTTTTGTACGAGGTTTCATGGTTGTTAAAATATGGATATGATTTTCCGCTTTAGGATTGAAAACAAGGGTTTCTTATAAGGCGGGACAAAATTCAAAATATTAACTCCTGTGACCAAAAACACTGAAACCTTATGTGGCTATGGCTGACGTCTCTATGGCTCTAATATTTCAGCTTTAAGCACGTGAATTTCAAATTTGATTAAGAAAAAGGCACAAAAGGGATGGAGAATGGGTAAATTAGAAAGTATGGAAGTACATGGAGATCAAAAGTGAGATTGTACAATGACATAAGCAATCATGCGTTAGATGAGGAGGGAAGGGGGAAGCGGATAGAAAGGTGGAAACGACACGTGAAGACGTTACTCTGGGCAAAAAGAAAACTAAAACAAGGGAGGTCAGGTCAGGACGCGATCAAAACGGAACAATTCATATTCGTCATTATTTATTCGCCAAAAAAGAAATTGCAGTTTCAAAACTTCTCTCCGCACCCATCGCTCCCTTAAATATACAAAAATAGCAAGACCATAATCTTTTCCTTTTTATAGATACAAAGAATAAAAAGCATCAACTGTTTTTACAAGAAACAACCCAACTACAACTGGGAGACAGAGCAACGGAGAAGAGACACTCTGAGGAAACAGGAATAACTCCAAACAGAGAAAGTGTTTGAGGAATTAAATACACAACATGTCGTGGCAAACTTACGTGGATGATCATTTGATGTGCGACATCGAAGGCCAGGGCCACCATCTCACCGCCGCTGCCATTGTCGGCCATGACGGTAGCGTCTGGGCTCAGAGCTCCTCCTTCCCCCAGGTCATCTCTCTCCTTCTGATGCTCATGTCTGAAAATTTTTATTTCATCTCATCTGTAGGGTTTTTTTTTATTGTTTTCATCTGTTAAATTGCATGGTTTGTTTGATAATGTCGGTTTCTCTCTTCAGTTTAGGTGCGTCGATCTGTTTCGATTTAGCTTAAAAATGACTATTTTCGTCAACGCGGAGAAATGTGGTTTCTCTTGTGTCATTTGATGTGTAACATTACTTAGGGTCAGCGATCACTTGATTCAATCTTTGCATGTTGATCAGATTTTAGCTCTTGGAGTTGAGGATTTTGGTGCATAGCAATGTTTGCCCACGTCCCATCTAGTGTATCGTTAAGATTTCTTGGCGAGCCTCCATGAAAACTTAAATCTTAGTCTGATATACAAATTAATTTTAATTATACAATACAAGCGGACTGTAGCTTTGACTTTATTACAAAGGATTTTAAGGATACTATTCGAATATATTTATAGCACTTGGTTGCGTAGTTGTACTTTACGAGGCAGGGAGGATTAATGAATATTGCTCCCACTGTGCTTTTGTTGACAGGAACCGATACTCGATTCTTGTGAATATGCTTGTCCTTTCATGACCAAACCGGTTTTCTGTCCCCGTTTTCTTAGCTAGCATTTTCTGGGTTGTCTTTATTGGAAGCCTATAAACCTCTTGTTACATTGTATACAGCCACGCAGAATCCACTAACAACTGCTTGTGAAAGACATGTTTCATGTCATCTCTTTCGGTGGCTAGACTGAGTTACATTTAGTATGTTTCTTTTCTTGATAACCCATAATTAAAAGAAAAATGACATGCTTACGGCTGATCTTATCATTTTCTATGTAATTGTACATGATTGCCTTCATCTGTATTCATTTTTGTATGTATCCTTGTCCTATATACCAATGTCACCTTGAAGGAGTTTTAATCTATTATTTGTTCATCATTTTCAGTTGAAATCTGATGAGATCACAGGCATTATGAAAGATTTTGAGGAACCTGGTCATCTTGCACCTGTGGGCTTACACCTTGGAGGCACAAAATACATGGTTATTCAGGGCGAGCCAGGAGCTGTAATTCGTGGAAAGAAGGTGATGTATATAATTAATTATACTTTTTTTATGTTAATATCAATGAATAAAATCTTGATTTGGCATCTAGATCTGGTTTCATGTTTCTATCCTCGAATATTGTGGCATCTCCTTTCTCATTGGATGATAAGAGTGAAAAGAATTGCATGGTTGAGATTGCTGGAATTGCAGCATGTATTCAACTTCAGTAACAAGCTTTGACTGTCTTGCATTGGTAGGGATCTGGCGGGGTCACCATAAAGAAGACTGGCCAAGCACTTATTTTCGGTATCTATGATGAGCCTGTCACTCCTGGACAGTGCAACATGGTTGTTGAGAGGTTGGGGGATTACCTCGCAGATCAGGGGCTGTAGGCCTAGTCTAAGTCGTAAATTACAATATATCTTGGCTTGGGAGTACGAGTACGACCAATATTTTCATTTCTCCCCCATTTTTGCCTTTTATTTTACGAGCATCTGCAGAAAGCGTCGAGCTGGCAGTGAAGATGTTGGCAATAATAACCTTTATGTGAAGACTAGATATTGGCTGTTTGGTATTAGGCAGTTAAGCTTGCATCATCTTTCTTGATATGTCTTGATTTTTATGTGCCCTGCTCCAGTTTTGTTATCACCTTTTCTTGGTGCAAATGGCAGTGAGTACTTCAGAACATTCTTAAGTTATTCTTCACTTTACAGCATCTTCACTTGAGTGCATTCGAGTAGCTTTCAGTGATTTGTGCTTATCGTTGTTGGTTTCCTTTCTTGTTATCCAAACCAAGTTGTGGATTAACATTTGAAAAGCTAGAGTTGAAACAAATACTAAGCCTGTAACCACACGAGGAAGAGTACTAAACAGCGTTAAATAGGTGATCTTTCTCACTTTGTTCTTTTTCTTTTTCTTTTTTTTTTGAATACAAAGAGAAATTACACAATTAACTTAAAGCTCGTGAATACAAAACTCCATGTGTATCGTTGCGGATAAGCTCCTGAATACTTAGGGAGCTCCTGGAAGATATGAAGATCAGGGCAAAGAAGTCCAACAAAGATTGTCAAACCGTCGATGCACTTGCCATACAAGTAAAGTTGACCCCACATAAACATTTATAGCTATTATCTTAACTTGGTCCACAATATATGAAAGTCCTATGGCTTTGCTCGGGGTGAGTCGGTAAGCGACAGGATATAGAAATCTCAGCCCAATCCTAGAGCCTGAGCTGCCGCCGACCCAATTATAGTTCACTTAGTGGAAGAAGCTGAGCCCGAGTCGTAATAACTCGTAATTGTGAGGATACGGTGTGATAATATTTGGAAACGATAAAGTGGATATGGGCATCTTTCTTTTTGAAAGGAAAAGATAAAGTGGATCTATCTGTCTATGTTATGATTGAAAAGTTTTAAAGCCCCTAGGTTTTACCTCTTCTCAAGCCAGCAAATGGCTCCTATGGCTCAGTCTTTTACATCACACCTTTCCTCAATCGGTTCTTTGATCAAGTTGGTTGGTGTAACTGCATTTGATCAGGTGCTTCCATGGTCACAACGTTTTTGTTTTGATGATGAAACAAAAGGAGCAAATGAAAAAGTAAATTCTTTTTTGTTTAAACTAAACTTCTATAAGTTAATAATATTATAATATTAATTTATAGAACTTTTTAATTATCTAAGTTTAGATTTTAAAAATATATTAATCATAGGTAAATCTAATTTTTGAATGAGTTAAATTTGTGCTTAAATTAACTTTGCAAATAATAATTACAACGCAATTGGAGTAACCTGACAATTTTCTTCCTTCAAATTTGAGCTCCTCCTAATTTTCAAAGCAAAAAACAATAGATTATGTAGAAAAAGAGAGGATAGAAGTGAGATGTGTAGTAGTTCCGCGTCCCGCGTCCCGCGTCCCGTTGCTTCAACGCAATATCTAATAATTTTCTAACGAACTCGGGTCGCTACTGGCTAAGGCTTCACAGATAAGAAAGAGAGACACTGAGACCCAAAGCCTAACATATCGCACTTATCTCCTTCTCTCTCCTCTGCCGCCCTCTTTCTCTATTGCCCATCTTATCAAATACCTTGAGTACAGAACCATCTCTTACTCTAAGCGCAACCTCAAACTCCAATCTTGGAAGAACAACAAGCATGTCGTGGCAAACCTACGTCGATGATCACCTTATGTGCGAAATCGAGGGCAATCACCTCTCTGCAGCCGCCATCATCGGCCAAGACGGCAGCGTTTGGGCTCAGAGCTCTAACTTCCCTCAGGTCCTCATTTCCTTCACTTCACTCTCTGGCTTCTTTTAAAAGTTGCATATGAGATGGATTAGCTGCCCCATTCTTTCTTTTGATCTGACTTCTTTATTTGTTTGGACATTGTTCATCGATTTATTATCTTGTTGGGCTTATTTTAAGTTCGTGACTCTTGATCCACTGTTATTCGGTCGGTGCTGAGAAAGTACTTGATCGATGTGGGAGCTTTTTGGTTTTCCCGATAATGAAATTGGATGTGACTATTGTTTGTGTCTATATGGGTATATTGGATCTCTTGGGTTAGTAGGTTTTCCGCTTAGATGTATGCATCTTTCATCATTTAGGCTGACATTCTGAGACTGGGAATTAACCTTTTGATATGGAAAACTATAACCTTTATGGTCAAAGATTCCAGATCGTTGACATTTATACTGTCAAAGTTGTCATTGCAATTCTTATTATTCGTAGATGCCCTGGCACTTGCTTACTAAGTGGTCTGTTGCATTTTTGTGGTCGCAAATGGATATACAAAACCGTATTTTGCTAAGATTCCTTTTGTTCTACTGCTCATCTGATGTTGTCTTCAGTTCAAGCCCGAGGAAATTAGTGACATCATGAATGATTTTAAAGAACCTGGCTTTCTTGCACCCACCGGATTGTACCTTGGTGGCACCAAATATATGGTAATCCAAGGAGAGCCAGGAGCTGTTATTCGAGGAAAAAAGGTGATGATCTTGTACCAGGAAGTTATTTTTAGTTTGTTTGCCACCCTACTTACTTGCTAGGGGAACAGTACAAAAAAATTTGTGTTTGCTTGAAAATTTAACTAAGTGTTATGAATTCCCAGAATGCCCCATCTCCAAAATTTGAACTGAAATTGCTCAAAATGTAAACAATCTGAAAAATGTGATTGTCACACGCGGTAGGGTATATTTTTGTTGAATCTAGCTAGATTATCACTCTGCAAAAGTGGAGGGGCTGGGTTGATTTTAGACAAGAAGGCAATGGCTTCCTGACCTTAAAATCTGTATCAGAATGTGTGATGTTACTACTCGATGGCTTTCTACTTTGTAAATCTGAAATCTGGCGTTTATTTTTGTTAGGTTGACTATTTTTAAAACTTCTAAGGCGTTTATGTCTTTAATTTCAGGGACCTGGTGGTGTTACTGTTAAGAAAACCAGTCAGGCTTTAATCATTGGTATTTATGATGAGCCGATGACTCCAGGCCAGTGCAATATGATTGTTGAAAGGCTCGGAGATTATCTCATTGATCAGGGTCTTTGATCATGTTGTGTGGTTATAGTTGCAATTTTCTTGGCTTTCTATACATGCTAGCATCTGCCAATGGCCTGTTTTTTGACTGCAGTGAAAATAAGTAATGGAAGTATTGAAACTCGCGGGAACACTTTTTTCATAGAAAATATTTGTTGCTTATTTATGATCTCTCTGTTTATGTACTATTTGATTGGGTGTATTTGGTATTGTCAAGTATGGTACTTTCTCTGAATTGAAATGAATCGTATGTGGCGGATGCTGTAATTTGAACCTTTTTTTTTTCCTTTTAATTTGTTCCTTTTCTTTTATGGTGGATATTCAACGGCAAGTTGTCTGAGAATGGGACGGGAAGACATTTTGATTCCATGGATGAAATCTCTCTTGGGGTTGACAAAAACTTTCGCAAATGAAAAGCTTACCCAAGGAAAAGTATACCATCAAGTTTGGAGACTCAGCATTGCGTTTTGCTCTATCAATTTGGTTACCTTTATTGAAGGCAAAAGGTCAATTTTGATTTTAGCTTTTACAACATATACAAATAAAACCCTAACCGGTTCAAAATAATGCAAAAGTTGATGTCCTCAACTTTTGTAATTTTAATATTAATTTATTTTTTCTGGAAGTCTCATATTGTCATGTACTTTACATGGTAGGGCTTACAGATGAATAAAAATATAAAACAATAATTAATTTTTTACCTGTAGGGCTTATCCTATTTAATTAACTATGGTGGGTGTTAATTAATTGACGAAGTTCACATTTCTCGACCTGTCTTACAATTGCCTACGGATATGGTTTATAACCTCTATCCTTAGAGATTCAATCTGTGACTTCCAAATAATCTTTCGATTATTTATCATTTCTTAGTGGTTCAAAAACTTGTAGTTGTAGGACCAATGCCAAAAGAAGTTGTCAACTTGAGTATTCTATCATCCTGTGCTGCTTCATATTTTATAACAATTGTTATATAGGTATATTTGATGGCTGAAAAGACTGAGATTGGCAAAATAATTAAGAAATGTTATGTTATGACGCAAACCCAATTTAACATAAAGGTGAAATGTGTGTACAATGATAATGGTACTGAACTTATCTGCTTAGATAATTATTTTGTTGAGCATGGAATCCTATTTGAACCTCCTCTGTGAGTACCCCTTAACAAAATAGGCATCTTGATTGTAAACTTCGCCGTATCCTCAATTTTACTCTGCCTTTTTGCTTTCAAGCAAATTTACCTTTTAACCTCTGGGCCGAATGCGTGTTAATTACTGTGTATCTTATCAATCATAATCTAACTCGTCTCCACAAACGTAATATCACCTTACCTTACGAGATCTTTTTAGTCACTTACCCTCGTACACCTCTCTTCGAATTTTTTATACTAGTTCAAATTTAAATATTTTTTGGCCTTTACTATGCATCTAAAGTGTCTCATGACCCAAAATAATTTTAGCCCATGAAGTCGAAAATATATACCATGTGTGTGATATTATATGTTTTAAATGCAAGTAAATAAAGTAGGTGTAGCTATAGCTAGCAATGACAAGTATGAATCGATCTCATGAGAACTATACATACTAATATTAATCCTTTTTCTATCATATAACCATCAAATCAAGTTGTGTATTTAATTTAAAACTAACTAAACTAAGATTAAACACAAGAATGAATTAGGATAAAAAAAAAAGTACTACGATTATATAATATCAAATAAGTAGTACCTAGGTGAAGAATTCCCTAAGATATCGTAAACATTAATCATTTATCTTACAATTAATTTATTTATTATTGTATCGTAAAAATTCATATCTTATGTTAATATCTTTATCAAGACTATTAACAAGTAACTTTCAATTGATTAACTGAAACCTCTTTCTAGATAAAACCTCTAAGATTGCATTACTCAATTCGTGAATTTCAGTATTAGTTTTGACCATAACTCCAAGGACTTATGTCGACCTATCTCTAATTTTACATATAACTTCATCAAATTATGGTAGATCTATTTATATAAGAGGATTTCTCAATCTTTATCTTATAGAATCATTTATTGAACTAATGTCTTGGACATATTAATTTAATAATATAAATGTATAATCGAATCACTATAAATCAATCAATTAAATTGCATTGAATAAAAAACTATATCATACTATCCATCTCACATATACAAGCGTATATCTTCACACGTTTACAGTAGCTTATACTGTCCTTAGACATGACCGTATGTCTTTAAAGTTGCTTCAATTCTTTTATTTTGTGCCTTGATTTCGCTTAAATTCTTTTCCTTTTGGTCTATGAAGGCAATTATTGCCTAAAACACACTTGAAGTAAAATAAGTACCAAAAATAATTAAAAAAACTATCAAATAACAACCAAAACACACTAAATATAGTTATAAAAATATGGTCAATTAATTGTTTATCAAACATTTCCACACTTAAGTTTTTGTTTGTCTTCAAGCAAATCATAATTCAAATCATCAAACTTAAAGACATCTATCCCTTATTAACCTCAACCTATCCATCCACACCCTAAATCATCATTTCATATCAATCAAATCAATATGCAATTAAATTTATCCTAAAACCAACCTTCATAAGTCAATATCAATAGCAATCACATAAGTAATCTTTTTGAAATTAAGCACAAATTTTTGCACCCTCACTAAGGATTCACTTAATGCACTCAAAGTGTTCAGAGTGGAAAGTGCAAGAACTCTCAAATCAATATATAAGAGGATTCTTAACTATAAGCTTGCAATAACATCATATCTCCACCACTTATAAGTAGACAAGAAACAAAAATAAAAAAAAGGATTTGTTACAAGGTTTTAATGAGGATTAGGTAAAGATATGATAGAGATCATAAAAAAGGTAACAATATTAAAGAAAATTTACATAAACAAAATTACGTGAAACTTATTTCTTCACAACATAGGTCTTTCATACTATAATTCCTTTGGTACAACAACTCCAACACTTTTTTGACTAATATTTATTTTTGAAAACTTCTTTGAACAAATTGGAGAGAATAAGAAATTATAACAATAAAACACTTGAGAGAAGACACAATAATATTCACTATGTACAAATAATTAAAAAAAACTTTGGACCTCTTTAAAATTCTTCAATATAATCCTTGTTTTAAGTAATTAAGTAAACGTAAATCCTTCAGGGTTCAAAAATAATGAAAAAAGCTTTCAACAAAAATAAGGTAAAGATTATTAATATAGTTATAATCAATGAAAAAGCTAAGTTTTAAAAGTGATTACTCCTAAGGGATAAAATATGGTAAGATAACAATCAAGAAAATAGGCTAAAATAAATTGTTAAATCTAAATGTCTTTATCATTTCAATGCTTCTATTTTAACATTGTAGGCTCAATATGGATAATAAAAACAAGTTCTAGAATCATCTATTCATGAATTATAATACATCAAAGAATAAAAGAGCTTAAAATAATGATGCATTTGCTCTTAGACTTAAAGGTTCACAAAAAAGTTTTATATGTATAAATAATATGCAATTTTCATTCAAATTAATTATCTCAATGATTACTAAATTTATGATTTATAAAAGCAAATCTATTCTATCTTTCGTCCTTTTGCATGCTAATTCAAATAATCGATAATAATCTAAAGTAGTTTGAACATTTTTTAACTAAATTAGAATGTCAATTAATAAGAATTAATAAAGAAATCTGAAAAGAATTCAAAATTTTCATCAACTTATTTCTTATGCTTAAAATTGTTTATTGTTTCTAATGTACACATTAAAAGCACAGATAAATAAAATATTAACAAAAGCACAAAAAATGAAAAGTTATAGATTGGTACTTCCCCTAATAATAAGATTTATATAATTCAGAATTCGGTGAAGAGTCCATATGATATTATATGTAACCATCCTCGCAAAATATAAACAAAAGAAAATAAAAAAGATAAAGAACATGAAAATAAAAAAGATAAAGAACATGAAAAAAAAACTAAAATTGCATTAGTAATGTTTAGACAAAACAAAATAAAGTAACAAATAAAAAAGAAAATACATAAATAATAAAAGAAATAAAAGAAAACCCTAATAGAGCATCCAGACTGTCTCTATATTCGTCAATCTCTTAGTGAGTCTAGCGTATCGGTCATCAGAGGATCCTCAAGTCTTTGAGCCTCATACTGATGCAAATCCGAAGATAATGTAGTCACTTTAGATGTTAGAGGTGATATGGATATCCTAGTGTATCTTGCCATATGCACTAAAACTTCCTCCATCCATCTATCATGTGCCTCTCATCTCTCTATCCACTCCATTAGTACTACCTAGTTTACACAATTCTTGCAATGGATTCCCAAGATTTGTCCCATGTACTTCTCAAATCAAGCTATATTAAGTTGGTCTTGACGTCCAGATGGTGTCAACACCCTAACCGATCTTGCACCAGCTGATAAATCTAAGTTCTCTTACCACATTGCTCCTTCTGTCTGTGACGATGGTGAGCCTTGTCTTGATGGCTGCTCTGCTATATTAGGGTGATTCCCGTCTGCTCCAAAAGTTGTCTATTCATCTAAAAGTCCAATTAGTTGATAAATATCTCATGTTAGTCCCTGCCTTTTGCATACTAAGTACATATTCTTCATAACATCCAAATTAAGGGTGACCATAGTACCGAGCAACCTCATTGGGGTAGCCTCTCGAAGACTTCCATCCTCTTCACTAACCGTATCATATATAGCCCAATACATATTGTCCCTATCTTCTTTTCTTTACTCTAATGCCTAAAAATGGGCTGAGGCATGCCCCAATTGAATTGTCCTTTTCGCGCTCATACGATACATATAGAAAACCTACGAGTTATCGACAACTTTGAAGTTGTAACCTCGCCTACTTAGTGTATGACTCAGAATCTCATAGATGTATCTAAGTGCTCGATGTCAAAGGGTGGATGCTTTGGATTTCTTAGCATCGTACTCAACCTCATCATTGATAATGGGTCAGTATCTCAAGCACACATCCTATATAAGAGGTCCATCTAAAGGATTATGTACTTATATGTCCCTATAAACTTCTTGTTGTAAAGACCCATCCTCACAGAGAAATTTGTGTAGCTCTTTTTGATCATCTTTCCAAGCATCCAGAACTAAATAGTACTCAGTTGATCCCAATCTTAGCAGCCTTTTTCCACAGAGAATGTGGAGAACACCTCAAGTGTAAGCTCTCAATAAGAGGGCTCCTTAATCTCAAAGAAATAAGACCATGGTCCAACACTCATCACGTACTGAACTTACTAGGCCAAGCCGGTCTACTTCAGCGTCCTCAATTAATGCATTTACCAATCTTAAACCTCTTATTATTATGCCTCTAATAATGCTCCTTACAGGCCCTAACATTGAAATGTAGCAAGTCATGTCACTCTAGTAGACGTATTTTCTCGTGTTTATGGTTGACGAGCTCTACTCGAATCTCTGAATAACTCTTCTCCTCTTTATCTTTTCCTAGGTATCTTCTTTGTTGTCCGTTGTTGGACAATTTCTTTCCTAGGTATCTTCTTCACTCTCCGTTGTTGGACTATTTCTGTTCTTCTTGTAATTGTACCTAAAATTAAATTATGTGTGAGATAATAACAGATATAAATATAAACAAAAACTTTTCCCCACACTTGGTTCATATGCTCATTACATTGTGGAATTGTGAAAACACACAATTTAAAATAAAAATAAAAATTCACTTAAACTTAAACATAATCTTAAACTAATGTAATAAAATAATTAAAATGACAAAAATGACAAAAATTAATAAAAAAAAATTAAAAATGCAATTAACCAATAAAATTAATCTAAATATGCAATTACTAATGCAAACCCTAAAATTGGAAATTCAACTATATAATCTAACAATTAAACCTATACTAAATAAAATTAGTACCTAATTCATGCAAAATACGAAATTGGATTGAAATTAAATTAGGAATTGAAAAGTAACAAATTAGTCCTTATTTAACAAAAATCATCACAATGCATCATAAAGTGAGCAAAATTGCATACAATTCATACGAACAAGGATGAAATTCAACTTTTAGTTAAAAATTAAGCACAAAAATAGATTAAATCGCACTAAGATGAAACTATGTCGTCACCTTAACATTTTAAGGATGAAAAACCTTAAAAAATGACAAGATACCTAAAATTATGAGTATAAATCAAGTAAAATATATGGAATAAACTTACTTGAGTGTCGAAAATTAGGTAGAAAATGCCAGGCCAGGTTAGAGAAAGAAGAGGCACAATGGTAGATGGTAGAGAAAGGAGAGAAAATAAAGGAAGATATTGTTTTTAAGGGCTAACATAGACTCACACAATTAGTTATACAGTCATTTAACTGACCGTATAAGTCATAAATGCATAAAAATAAAGGGACATGGGTATGTGAAATATCACAAACTTACAAAGGCATGTCTAGAAATTGTGTAGGTTTTTATAAATGCATGTAACATGTTCAAACAAAATTTGTATATATACATGCATGTACAAAAATTATTTAAATCGTTGAGAAATGTTCACTCAAAGTCAAAAAATTCAACACACATACTATAAACACAAAAAAAATATGTACAATCAAATGAGGATGCTTTATATCCTAATATAAAATACAGCAAAAGTTATCAAAATCATATACTAACACTAAAATAAAAACATAATCAAATAAAATAATCAAATTAATGAAATATATCCTAATTATTGGATTGCCTCTCAAGTAGAGCTTGTGCAACGTCTTTTGCTCATTGTATCCTTTATGTTCAAGGTAGCTTATAAAAATTGAGTTTTTGTTATCTTACTATAGGTTCCATAACCTTTAAGTAAGCTACTTGCTTTTTCCTATACCACATTTTCATTCAATTTACTACATTAAACCTGCAAAAGCTCCAGTGGACCTTTGAAAGGAGAGTCCTACAAAATACCTAAAAATGAATCATTACACAATTCACTAGATTCATCAACATCAACGAGTTCAAGGGAGTGATTCATCACATTAGACATTTTAAATACAACTTCTTCATCCCCCACATTTAGTATTAACTTACCTTGGCAACATTGATAATCAAATTAGCAATAGCTAAAAAGGGTCAACCAAAGAGTAGAGGTACCTCTACATCTTCCTCTATGTCAAGAATCATAAATTTTACTAGAAATATAAACTTATTAACCTTAAAAATAATATCCTCTATAATACCCTTAGGATGTTTTACTAATCTTTCTGCCATCTGCAAACTTATCTTAGTAAGTTTCAGTTTACCTAATCTCAGTTTCTTATTAATTTTTGCCCTTAGGTCAACTAATGCCTTTTTTTATTTTTAAGCTACCAAATTGACAAGAGGTAGTAAAACTCTATGGATCTTTGAACTTCTCTAGTAGTTTGTTTTGTAGAATTGTTGAGCACCTTCCACTCAGTGTTACAATTGCCAACTCCTCCAACTTCTTCTTGTTTGCTAGTAACTCCTTCAAAAATGTTGGGGACTTCAACATCTACACGAGAGCTTTAACAAAGGTTAAGTTAATCCAAAATTACTTAAACATTTCAAGAAACTTACCAAACTACTCATCAACTAGATCTTTCTTCATTTTGGCAAGATAAGGGATGATAGATTGAAATTACTTGACCTTTTTAAGGTGCCCTTCACCTTTAGCTTTTTCTTGACTCCTGGTTTTACTTTTCTTCTTTTTTTAGGATTTATCTCTGTGGTACTTAACAAACTCCCTTATATTCCTTCAAATAATAATTTTGCAAGCTACCTATCCAAAATTTCTAAGTTACGTATATAAACCTTTGTTCTTTGATGTCTTGCATTTGACTCTTGAATACAAGTCTGAAAATCATGTCTTCTAGATTCAACTTCTTATCTTGAGGTTGATGTTGCTGAAATCCTGGTGGAGGTTGTTCCTTGCCTGCCTTTGATTCCTCCAAGAGAAATTGGAATGATTCCTCCATCCCAGATTGTACGTATTGCTAGATAGATTGTTATGTATTCTATAAGCATTCCCCATATAATTCACATGTTCAAGCTATTAGGTTTAATAGTCTTGACTTTGATGTCCTAACCTACACACCTCACACCTTACATTGCATTTGGAGTTGAGAGTTCATTGTTAATCTATCAATCTTCCTACTTAGAGCTTTAACCTAGTTTTCCAATTCTGTAACTGCATCTACTTCATATACTCACATTGACTTGCTAAGTCTTGCTTAAAAAGAGCACTGTTGATAGTTGTTCATGGTCATGTCTTCAATAAGGTCAAGAATTGCTTCTGGTGTCTTATTATTCAAAATGCTTTTGATTATTGCATCTATCTTTTACCTTATAGTCTTATTTAGCCTATTGTAGAAGGTTTAAATTTTTCATCCATAATAGTATACCATGATGTAGGCATTTCCTCAATATCTCCTTCAATCTCTCTTATATGTCATATAATTCCTCAATTTGGCAGTCTTTGTTGGCAAAGTACTTTAGCAGAAACTTCTCAACTATTTGGCCCCACGTAGTAACTGATGATCTAGGCAGAGAATTTAACTATTGCTTCGCCTTGCCTTTAATGAAAGCAAAAATAATCTTAATCTTATTGCATCGTCATTAGCACCATTGACTTTAAAGGTATCATAATCTTTAGAAAGTTTGTGATATGTGTGTTATGGTCCTCATCTTATAACGCATCAAACTAAATAAGATGTCACACCATCTAATACTTGTTAAATCTCAAAATTGTTGGCCTTAACTAATGATCTCACAATATTGGACTCCACTTCCGTCAAGTCTAATATAACATAATCAAACATAGTTCTTGGTTGATCTGCCATAGTTCTTGATTCTTAAGTATCAACTCGAACTCTCAAGGAAGGGTTTTGCAAAGATTTTTATGAGTTGTTCTCTCAATCTCTGGATCTTCATCTTCTAAGTTCAACGGATTACCTCAACTCAAAAATTAACTTTAAGATCTGTAAAAGAAAACAAAATAGTCAATAAAATAAACTAATTAAAAAAAGGTAATAATGGATAAATTAATAAAATATAGGTTTTCTTAATATTATAATCCCTGACAATAATGTCAAAAACTTTATGTGTATGACATTATATGTGTTTAACCGTAAGTGCACGGTATAGTTGTAACTATCACTTGTAAGTATGGATCAATCCCACGAGTACTATAAGGACTAGTATTAATCATTTTCTATTATCTAACTACCAAATCAAGTTATGGAGTTAATTTAAAATTCAACTAGACAAACTAAACTAAGATTTAGCATAAGAATAAAGCAGGATAAAGAAAGCATTGCAATTAAACAATAAGTAGTGTCAAGGTGATGAATCCCCCTAAAATATCTCAAACTTTATTTTTTTTATCATGCAATTAATTATTGATTATTGGATCATAGAAATTCCT
>JANSVB020000426.1:272987-286399 GCA_025504935.2 Erythroxylum haughtii | reverse complement strand
CCCCAAGATTTAAAAAACTTAAATATTTGAGCCCTCCTATCTTAAATTTCTGATTTTGTCACTGTATATCTTACAAACTTGTTAGACCAAAAGTTAGATATCTCTATTTGACCTTTGTATTGACTAGTATTACGATATGTCTATAGTAGAATGGATGCATATCTTGCCTCTTGGCGAATTAGAACTTAAGCACCATTGTATAACTACCGTTTATTACTATATATGTATAGTAAAATGGATTCATATATTGGCAAACATATGAACATTGGAGAGACAGATAACTTCAAATTGCATGTGAGATACATATCTAACCAAGAAAATATTAATGGACTTGATGACGGTTTAGAACCCACAAAACAGTAATTGGGACCAGATTAAATTTCAGATTCATTGCATGTACAAGGCAAAGTCGCGATCATGATTTGTTGGCACGGTGATTTAACGGGGAACAGTGGAATTCAATTTTCTTGCTCCACTCCAGTTGAGATAGTGATGTATGAGTGTAGAACAGTAGTTCTTATAAAGTTCGTACCCGATAAAAGCAACAAATTTGTACTATCTGAATGACGGGAAATGGCTGATATCCCCTCGTGCGTATCCTGCTAAACTATTACCTGCATACAGACAACTCCCTGTTTTGTTTTTAACTCTCTCAGTTGTTCAGCCATGGATAATGGTGCCCGTCCGCTACGTAAAGAGGGCCTTCTTTTCATTACTGCCATTGTTTTTCCTATTGGTTCTTTTATCCGTGTCACATATGCCTAGTATGAGAAACCAGACTGAAACCAACCTGAATTGCATTATTTTGGAGCGTACTTATATTTATCCCCACATAAAAAGTTTGCTATGTCCTACATGCATTGTCAGACGTGAAAATTTTGGAGCCCACTGACTTGGCCTAATTAGTAATTACTGAATAATTAATAGAAAATTTTGGTAAATAAACTGATGAATATTTTTATATGTTTATTGTTGAGATGTCAATAATAGAAAAACATATTCATCAATTTTGCAGAGCTGAATTAACAGATATAGAACAGTATGAATGTGGTGGAAATCTCTCTTTCAGGGAATGTATCGTGCTTTCAGAAATATATATATTCCAACTTTTTTCTTCAAGAGAAATACCTGGAGTCTCAACACCCTTGAGATCCCAAAAAATTCATGGACAAAATTAGTGTACTCTTTTCTGAGTCGACCTTGGGTTCTTAATCATGGAGTACTTTTTGTAACAGTTGTACACAGTAGGGACGACCACGTGATAGTTTGGCATGAACAGATTCAAGTGACATAATATCCATATTATGCTTCCATCTTATTATTATTTTAACTACCAATAATATCTTAAAATTGTAAACATAGCATAGCTAAAGCCTGGACCATGTAAATCTTAGACATTAGGCATGACGGCGACACTCTACCCTCCATCTTAGCCATAACTTGCAACTCTTCCACCACCCAATATTTGCTTTGATGTTCTATATACATCAGCCGAATATTGTAATAATCTTGAGTAAGGTCACTCTCAGTCGTCATAAATTTATGGCCATCAACCCGAACCCCTACAAGTGTCAAAACCTGATCTGATCTGGAGGTACTCCGGTACTTTTTTTCTTAAATGACCTGTCTAACCACAACGGAGCTCTTCTAAGGAGTCAAAACTTGGGCATGTCTGAATCTTTGAGACACTGCCGTCAACAATTAATGCATACAGCATTTGTACCGTACTGCCACTGGGGTGTTTATTCTCACTACTATGTGCCGTATTTCAGCTAAAGAAGATTCCAAAATCAGATATCTAAAGTTTTGGTGAATTGTGTTCGTTAAAATGATTGACTTCGGTAGATAACAGGCATAATTAGAACTACGATAATGGGGAAAAGACTGTTGCTCCACCTCTGATGTACCCATACTATATCTGAAACCCATGACTGAAACCCCCCAAAAAAAAAGTTCAATAATTCACCAAACTTAAGCCAGAAGAAAAGGAGAAAAAAAACAGGAAACAGGAAACACGACAAGTACAATGTTAGGCTATCAAAACGAAGCAACCGCAATTGGAGTGAGCTCTTATTCTTGGTGAGCTCTTATTCTTGGTCTTATACTGCATTGAAGAGCCAACTCATGACTGCTGCTTATCACTATTATACACAACGCGCGTCAGCAATTGAGCTCTTGTGGCTTCAAGATCCCAGTCGGTGGCCCCCACCACATACAACATTAGCCCAGCACAACATATCTGGGCCGCTAACAACCCGATCCAAAGCCCACAAAACCCCACTTTTAGATAGAATCCGAGGCCTACTGCCACTGGCATGCCCACCAAATAGAACGCTCCGAGATTGATATTCGCTGCGTTGGATGGCCTTGCACTTCCTCTAAGGACCCCACACCCCACTGTTTGCGGACAATTACCCAGTTCGCACAGCCCTAGGATCGGCAAAGCTGCTGATGTCAGCCGTAGGATCTCAGGATCACTCGTGAACATTCGGCCCCACATGTCCTTCATTTTCCATGCCAAAACCGAAGCTGATAGGCCCATCGTGGCGGCGACAAAGACCGCCACCACAGCTGATAACTTCGCCTTGTCAGGACGTTTTGCTCCGAGTTCGTTGCCCACCCGAGTCGATACAGCAAATCCTAGTGAACTCGGGAAAATATAGATTAGCGACGTCGTTTGAATCAAAATCCCCATGGATGCAACTGTTGACTTTGGGTCGACTAAAAGCCCACACAGCACGATCATGATCTCATACCACCACCACTCCAAGCAAACCGATACGCAGCTCGGCGCTGCCAGCTTGATCAAAGGTTTCCAACCTGTGAGGCACTCTTGGCTCGGTCTTGTCCATGTTGGCTCATGCAAACCCGAAATCCATATGTAAGCAACTAGAAACGTGACTACGATGAGGTTGGACGCGACCGCAGAGACGGCGACTCCGACCACACCTAGCTTAAAGTGGTTGACAAGTAAGAAGTTGATCGGTAAATGAAGAATGGCACCGGTGACGGACGCTAATGTTAACGGGTGGGTGATACCTTGAGAGCGCAGGTAAATGCGGATTGGGTGGATAAAAGAGTTGGCTAATAGCTCAGGTAGAGAGAAGAATAGATATTTATGTGCCAGAGCTATGATATTGGGATCTTGGTGAAGATAGAGAAGGATCTTGGACACGTTAAACCATAGAAGAGAGATGGGTATTGATGAAACTAGCAGGAAAATGACTGAACGATGAAGGGTTACAGACAGAAGTTTTGGACGTTGAGCGCCGAAGGCTTGAGAGCAGAGAGGTTCCATACCTAAAGCGAGACCAGAGAGTACAGAGTAGCCGGTGATGTTAGCGAAGGCAATAGCAAGAGAGCCAGCGGCGAGTTCAAGATCACCGAGATGGCCGAGGAAGAGCATGGAAGTGATGGAGCGAGAGTACAGAATGAGAGCGGTTAGGGCAATAGGGAATGCGAGTCTAAAGAGTGATTTTGTTTCAAAGATGATAGCTGACAAACTGGGGTATAATATCTCTGAAGCATACGTACTGATGCTGTCTGAAATGGGATTTTCAGGGTCTTTGATGGTGGTGATGGGAAGCGGTAGGAATTGAAAGAATTGTTGCTCTTTTACTGGTTCGTTGCTCAATGGCAAGATGGGAAGTGTGGTGTTGGTATTCTGATTACACATGATGAAGAACAACAACAACAACAGAAGGTAATGATGGTGTGTGTCTATATATATATATATGTATATAGGTTCTCTTGGCTCCTCTTTTCACACCTGAGAGATACTCTCATCAAGACCACTCACTCAAAAGGATTTCTTTCTATAACTGAGAGAGAGATATAAGCACCCGCAGGGGGAAACATGTCATGACAATTGGAGGAATTAAATAAACAGTGAAAATTTAACAAATAATGGAACTAACCCTAGCCGCTACTCATGCAGAGGTTCTCTAGAGAAGAATACTCAAAGGTGTAAATGTTTTCCAAGTTGACGAAGGTATGGTGGACAAGAGGCTATATACTGAACCTAGCTCAATGGCCTCTACAAAAGACAGCAGTTATATAGCATATAGTAAGAGCTAAAGGGGTAATTACTTGCTTGCCCATGGATAGGATAACTATAAGCATAACGGGGTGGTTTGTGTGTGACGAAGAAATTTTAGTGAGGGCTTTAAGAAGTTATCTTTAATTTTAAATATAATGAAGCAAATTTAAGATAAGGGGACAAAAGAGAGAGAGATGTGAAGGAAAGGAATGGGGGCAGTCTCAAGAGAGTAGCAATGTGAGAAACATTATGGTCTGAGATGATGCTGTCTTAATTTCATTTCATTTGTATATGTAAGTAGGGTTCACAGAGAAGGACACTTAAAAGGACAGCCACATGCAAGGGGGAAGATGAAAGTAAAAAATAAAGGAACGAGACTTGAGAATGTTGGCTAACGTAAATAATCAAAGGAGAGGAAGTACTAGTACGGCTCCAATGGAGGAATGAGAGAGAGTCATGAGCGCTGGAATTTTGCTTGTCACATATCTTTAACCCTACAGCAGATACTTAAACTCTAAACAAATGTGTCTCTGTCGTGTTGAGTTGGGTGTAATTGACTGTTGGTTGTAGTTTTCCAAGGGGGATGTCATTGTTGTTCCCAAAGTGGTGTGGGTGTGAGTGAGAGCTTTGCTTAATTTACTTCGCTTTGCTCCGCTGGTGCCTGTTGGCTCAGACGCGTAGCAGGGAGTGAAGACAGAGCCAATCTTGTGAGTTGTGACTGAATGACTATGACCCACACACACACACTTACTCTTTGCTTTAAGTCTATCTGACACTTACTTCTGCTGAGAACCACTTCTTTCTCCCGTGTTTCTATTACGGGAACGTGTTTCCCTCACTCTCTCTCTCTCCTCACTATACATGCTCCGTTCCGTTTCCCATGGCCATGGACCTCTCTTTTCACATTTACGCTCTGAACATATTTTTACATCATTTCATTCCTTTTTTTCTTATAAATAAAGAAGGAGATTTTTAGATTTAATTTTTTTGGAAGCGAATACCAGTTTTGACCTCTACCTCACTTGATTCATTTCATCCCTTTATAACCATGGTTTTGAACTTTCAGGTTACATACATTTTAGTACAAACTGCAAGTGGATCCACATAAAGAAGTATTATTAACAAAAATCATATATAGGCTTTGGCATAAGGAGTAATATTTAAATTCTAAAGGGTAGTAGATGAGTCTATTCCACGTCGAAACACGGTTTCTTCATATCCTACATATTTTTTTCTGTGTTCAAAGGTGTGGCAGGCAGCCAATTGTTAGAGATGGCCATTTGATGGAGGGCACATGACCAGTCGGAAGAACTTAATTCGCATAAATTGGTTAATACTTAATATATTGTTCGTCATCTATGCATAAGTTACCTTTTAGCAAATTTAGCTTATTGTTCTTTATTAGATATATATGGTTAATTAATTTTTAATTTAAGCATTTTCCTCTAGAGGACGGAGTATTAATCATGAAAGTATCTTCGGACATATGTTTTGATCAACGCTTGTGCGGCAAAACAAAATCAATTTTAGTTGATAGTACATAGTGTTGTAAAAATTGACCGGATTAGAGCAGGTTCGCAGCTAAATAAGACTGAGAGGAATAGTAAAGAACACACAGAGTTTACGTGGAAAACTCCAAATTAGGATAAAAACCACGGGCAAGGATAGAAGACTTTTACTATTGGAAAAACTGGAGAATTACAAAGAGAAACTAGACCCACAAAAATATATATAATATTTTTGCCTCTCTCTTTTTCTCTCTTTTCTCTCTCACCTCACTTCTTTCTATTTTTTTCTCTTCTGTTTGCTACCTTCATCTCCTGCCTATTTATAGGCAGGAGATTTGGGATAGCTGGCTTCAACATTGGTAGGCACCAATGGTGCCTACCATTTTTCACTTTGGTAGGCATTCAACAATGGTTGACTGCCTACCATTGTTGAATGCCCACCATTGTTGACACATAGCGCACTTGAATATTTTCAGGCAGATATAAACTAACGATGTATTTTCCTGCTGTTTCAATTATTTAAAATTTCATATAATTCTATTTTTAAAAAAGAGTGAATTGTGTTTAAGAAAATTATGTGTGAATGAATATAAATATCTGATTTGTGAAATCTATAAAACTAAATATTTACAGATATTTATAAAATTAAGGAAGATCTAATATAAAATTAAATTTGACTTTAATATTATATTAAATTTTTTAGAAAACCACATTATACAAACTCTAATTCGTATTGAATTTTTTTATAATTTATTTTTATAAAAGAGTTATTTGTATATAAAATAAATATTATATTTCATTCTAAAACTTTTATAATAAGTTATAAAATTATATATTTTTCTTTGATTGTTGTTTTTAATTGATACACAAATTAAATAATTGTAGTCTAATATAATTTCAATGAAAAATCAAATGATCGTCTTAATTCTTAAATAATAATTTAAATTTGATAAAATATAAAATTATAAATTACAGACAAAGTCGACCGTATCTTATGTTTAGTGGTCAAAGTAATATAAATTTCGCCATCTGATCAACTTAAAGCAACTAAAGTCTTCATTAATATCCTGCTTGCAATTGAGTGTGGAGCGCATTCACTGGGAGTCTTTTTTAACTTTTCCCAGTTTTGAGACACGACTCAAATACTTATATTATAATATTTGAAACATGCGACATTTCTCTTTTGCCCAACTGTGTCGAGCATAGGGTCCATCATCCATGAATTATTTGCTTAGTAGATAACATAAAGAACTCTTTCAAGTGTTTTAAATGACTTCCATTTTCTCTTGGGGGTGGCTTTTGAATGGCCAATACAACAATTGAAATTCCATTGATGTAACTTTTCCTTAGCTTTTGAGCTCTTAATACTTTCCCATCCCAACAATCATCACCATGGATTGTGTGTGGAACACTACATATGTTATATATTTTTCCAAGACGATGTTAACTAGAACTCCATGGTTTCTAACCCCATAAATCTAACCAGGACGAATAAACAGAATTTTAAATGACATATATAAGAGACTACTTTAGGGAAAAAGCTCTGCACACTAACGGAGAAAAGTTATGATCGCACGAAGTACTCTAGTATCAGAAACGCCACTAATCGGTTCTAGTGGCCAGATTCATAATCTTATTGGTCATCTGGATTGCGGTGCCTGGTTTTTAGATCTTCAGTAGGTCAGCTGGAGTAGCTTGGCGGTATAGTGGGTTCAAATGGTAACTTTTCATTTGAATATTCAACTATACATATGAGAGGAAGAAGTACTATTGAGGTACACCAATTACTGAGCTTGCTAGGATTCACTTGATTGTTTTGAATGATCAACTATAAATATGAGAAGTAGAAATACTATATATTGAGGCACACCAATTACTGAGCTTAATAGGATTCGCTTGCTTGTTTTGAATAATCAACAATACATATGAGAAGTAGAAATAATATTGAGGTACACCAATTACTGAAATTACTAGGATTCACTTTCTTGTTTTGGATAATCAACTATACACTTGAGAAGTAGAAATGCCATTGAGGCACACCAATTAATGATCTTAATAGGATTCACTTGGTTGTTTTGAATAATCAACTAGACATATGAGAAGTAGAAATAGTATTGAGATACACCAATTACTGAGCTTAGTAGGATTCACTGCTTGTTATTTATTCTAGCTAATTCTTTTTAATATAGAAGGTATATCAAGAGTTGAATGTTATGAAAGAAGAAGTTTAAGCTCTTCTCCAGTTAAATTATGAGCCCAACTATGGTTCCCTTGCTAGTTAGTTTGTGCTTTTTTTTCTTTTGTTCTTTTTAAACAGAAAGGAGTCTTTATCTCCAAATTCCTTTTGAGCTAAAAGCATTGCGTGCTGAAAAGGATTTATGCATATGCAGTTTCCCAGCTCCAAAAGAAAGGTAAAGCTGAATCTGATAAACTGGAATATTTCATTTGATAGGGACAAGCAATCAAGAAGAACTAACGCCATCCTCTATGTACATACGATCCTCCTCAAGTTTGAATGATGAATAAAGTAGGAAAAATCAAAAGTGATAAACATGCGCAGATTTTCTACAATCTCATCAGCATTATTATGATTTGTATTATTTTATATTTCATTTTATCTTCTGTATCTCATTTAAATTTATTTATATTTTAGCTGATATAATTAACTCAACAACTTAGATATCACAAAACTTGTATAAATAGAGTGTAAAGCTATTCATCTAAATACAAGAAAAACAGTACATTTATATATCAATGTCTGCTTTTTCTCTGTTCTTTGAAAAAGACATGGTTCAATATTGCAGTTGTCAAGAAAACTGTACAAAATTGTATTGTTGCTTGTCAAATATACACGTCAAAAGATGATAATGAAATGAAGATGGAACATGGAAGTCAAGTAGACATGCTTTAATGTAACGAAACATAGTGGCAAGCGATTGCAGATATGTTTTTTTGACTATTATCATTTTAACATTTATGCTGATGGTTATTATAAGTGATCATAATTTGTCAACTGTAATTACTGAAGCACATTATTGTCACATTAATCTTGGTAAATCTCTATTTCAAATCTTTTATAACTTACTTGCTGAGAGAAGAGAAGAGAAGAGATGATATGGGCACGCACAAGCATGTTAGTGGCAGCTGGACTTGAGGATCGATCTTCACGGAGCTGTCAACTTGCCTCACGCGCAGCTCATATACCTCTGCAAGCCTTCAATGCATAAACGGTTGGTCACATGCAAACTCGGACCGATCATTCCTACATCACACACAAATAGCAAAAGGGTACGCCTCCTATGCTTTAGCAAATATAATGAATAATATAACTATTCGATTTCCCAAATCTGAGAGAACCCATTTGTGTGTAGATCTTTGTTTTTCTTTATTATTAATTCCTTGTGATCATACTGGTATATGGTTTGGTACGGCATCTTTCCTGAAATGGTAAAATTGAAAGCAGGAACCGACTAGGAAGAGATCCACACGCATGTATGGGGGGACATTGCTGCACATGGTTCCTGATACGTTCAAAATAAATCAAATTGACTGCAAAATATTAAATTTAGGCTTGCTTGAAAACATGCAACTTTGATAATCAAACGATGTCGTCAACCGGGTTGAGCATTTTTACTTCTTTCATGCCAAAATAACCAGTTAAACCTATGTTCGGAACGTTGCGCATGTAACCTTGGCATTAAAGAATGAAGAAAAATAACCATATGGCGAGTCTACAAGAAAATATAATTACAGTATGTCCTTCGCAATCATTCCCATTATTAAAAAGGTTATGCTGAAGAAGCTCATAACTGGAAGGCTGCTGTGCGTATCCACTTGGCAAACTGTGTGTTGCTTGGGCTAGATTTAGATCTTTTATCCGGATCAAAATATGTGACCCTTAGCACACTAATTATATGTTTTGATAGTGACAAGTGATATTTTTCTGATCTTTGAATGTTTAATCTGATCTAGCCATTATTGATGCTTTAAGAGTAGCTTCTTTTAAAATCTTGGACAAGTTTTTACGAGGAATATGTACGACTAGACATGCTCTAAAGCTGATTTTAATGCACACAAAAATGGAGCAAAGACGAATAAATATAATAGGATTTGGAGGGATGGGGCCAAAATTGTTGGATTGGAATTATTGCTCTAAGACTAAGATCATTAGAGGAGGGAGATGTTTGGGTATATATATTGAAAATAGTCCCCTACATAAAAGCAAAAGAAAAGAAAAGCACCACTTTTCTTGAATCTTTAGATCTATGATCTATCGTAGCAGGTACAAGGTCACTACCACTCCACCCAGCACAAAGACAGTCAACTACATGTAAAGTTAAAACCTCTTCTGCATCACTTCTTTGGTGGATTCCCCGCTAAGATTCTCGTTGATTCATTTGGAGGACGTCTCTGTTTTACTAGGTTTGATTCCTTTCAACCTGCCGTATAATTTAACCACACCCTCACACATACATGCACAAGCAGGGACAGAGTTGCCTCCAAGACTAAAAAGGTAATTTGAATATAAATTCAATGAAGAATAATTTGTTTTAATGAAAGCAGTAAAATTTACTTCCATTAAATTTTAGCTAACAATTTATTCGTTAAACCTCCGTAATGTATAGCTTTATGTTGGAAAATCACATATATTAAAGTACCAAATCAATAGATATGTATAACATCAATTATTTGAATAGTACGTGGAGTTCACGGGTTAAAGGATTCACATTCAGACTTCTTTCCAATCCAAAATTCTCGTAACGATCTTAAAGACCAAAAATTAGAAATTTTTTCAAATATAAAAGGTTATCTTATATTGAAAATTTAAACATTCAACTGTTTCTTTAGTAGTTATTAACGAATAACACTAAATCCATTCAAGGGTGTTTTGGTGATTATCATTATCACCTCCCACTTATACATAAATGAGCTTTTATTGAAATTATGCAATTCTCATACTTATCTAATATTTTGTGCAACCAACATATAACGAGAGCTCATTGTCATATATTCATAAGAGTATATGACATCTCAATTAATAAATCAGTCCTTAGACCAATATGTCCTTGAGTAAATATTATATGCAATACCTTAGGATATATCTCTCATTAATCTCTTTATGATCTCATTTGTTTCATCATATCACAATTGTATTTACTTATCTTCCTATGACATGTTGGCCACCTTGTGAATAATTTTTGTGTGAGTCTTTAAACAAAATGATCTTCCTTGTGTCTAAATTCCTTCAAATCAAATAGCATCATACATAATCTGCTGATAACATTCTAAAGTAGCAAATCTTAAATTTAATTTTTAACAATTTGACGCAAATCTAAAGGCTATTTAATAAGGCACCTTAACCTCAAGGGTCTCACACAATATAAGCTAAGATCTTAAAACTTATGTTAATCCCTTTATGGTCATATTTTATACATATGGTACGAGTCATGTGTTAAGTTATTGACTCATATTCTCTTTATATGAATATCTTTTATTCACAAAATACTGTACAAATGTTAGTTTAAACATACTGAATGTTTAAGTTGAGTTCACCTTTCTATTACAAAACAAATTTTTTTAGAGCTCACATATGGCAACCTAAGGCATATATAATGATAATATAATCACTTTGTACCAACTTAATATTTAATGCATCATTTATGGTTTAATTTTCTCTTTTTCAATTATTATTTAGATAATAAACTTTAAACTTCCCTTATCTCTAGTGATCACATTTATGGTTTATTTATGTGTGTGTGTGTGTGTGTGTGTGTGTGTGTGTGTGTGAGTGTATACAAAATAAACAAATATATTTATAAATTAAGTGTTATATAATGTATAATCTCCATAAGTCATTCTCATTTAAATATGACATTACAACAAATGAACATACAAAGAGAAACGTTTAGGGATGGAAACTAAGCCCAGGTGTAGCACCCCACTCTCGCAGAATATATACCCGACATTCATGGTGATATCCGAGTACGTACCCTACAAGAATGGCATGCTAGAATAGTCATTCAGTCAAAACTCATTACAAAATTTCTATTTCTTTAAAAACAATGTATATGTATGCAAAAATCATTAATCAAATCGGGCTCCTGTAATGTTTTTTTAAACAATTCCATTCAACAGCTACTTGGGCCCATTTCAGATACAAAACACTTATAATCATAATGTCATTTCGTTACTAAATCATTCATATAAACTTTGTACAATTCTTGCAGAACATAAATCAAAACCAAAATCACTAAAAACATATGCAAGTGCAAACTGATCCTGACCCCTAACTTATGCTCATTTGCAGTGGCTAAACTCCAATTGGTCTAATTGGATAACCCCTCTGAACCTAAAAAGTCACGTTGCAATTTTTTATGAGTTTTGCGAACTCAATGAGTGAACCACCATTGATAATTTCACCTAAGTCATATATAAGAATCACATATTTCACAAATATTCATTCAGAACATGTATATTCCAAATACTCACATTAACATGGCATATCATGTAATCATTGTGAATCAGAACAGATATTTACACATATAAATGCACATGAGACTCCAGATTCATTATTATTGTTGTGACCGAGTGTCTATCACATACGTATACAGATAATGGCTCATTGGGCTCAGTCAGAATAGAATCAAGAAGCATAACTCTACGTGCAGAATCAGAAATCACAGAGCAAAGTTTTACATGCAAATATTGTTGGACCCCGATCTTTAAGTGGAATTTAGAAATATTAAATATATGAAATGAGTATTTTTGTATATGTATTATGTTATAGATGCTTTGTGCTTTAAGGAAATTGATGAGAAAAGAATTGATTGGTTTTGATGACTTTGATAATTGAGTAGATTTGTATGGATTATGAAAGTTAAAGTAAATGAATTGATTGAAATGGAAGTTGATAAGCATGAAAGAAATAGTGAAAGTATGAGATTTTGGAGAATGAAGAAAAGTTTGACTTTTTGGTCATAGAGAGTTGACTTTTTGATTTAGGCAAAATTTGAGAAATTGATCTTCATAAAATTTGTAGAATATGTTGAAAGCTTTCTGTCACTATAAAGTTTGATATTTTCGATATCGGGATTGAAAGTTATGATTTTCTGAAGTTAAGGCTATGTTACTTTGTTTTTAAAAGCGTTAGTTAAGGGTAATTTTGTGTGTACTGCTTTGAGGCCAATTTCTCTACTGATGTGTTTGAATTAGGTTCAGTGGCCTACGTGAAAGTCATAGAAGATTTTTCTAGCTTTTCAAGGATGTATTATATGTTAATTGTGGATGTGAGAATTTGAAGATATGAAATTTTAAGGTTTGGATGTGGTGTAGGTTGGCCAATATTCTGGCAGAATCTCTGACTGAAAAATTTACCTAGTTAAAAGTTGAAATTACTTTTAAGTTCTTCACAAGAGTTTTAGATTATGTTTTGATCTTTCCATTGATGTAAAGTATGGAATTTTGGACCATGGAATAGGAAGTTATGATTTTTAGAAGTTTCTGTTACTGTTTGGAATGATCATTAGTGGACAGAAACTTTGAGTGGGTTTTTGACCCCGTTAGAGATGGAATTGATTTTCAAGTTCTTCATAGAAGTTGTAGAGATTCCTTTGAGCTTTCTATTGATACCAAATTTGTCAAATTTGGAGACCGAGAGCAAGAGTTATAAATTTTGGAAATTTCAGTTATTTAGATGTCGTCTTAACTCCTTCTGTTTTTGTTATTTCCTTTCCAATCCGACCCTCTGTCAATTCTTTTGCTTGTAACTTTTCCGTTCGACATCCGATTGCTTTGGTTTATGAAGCATTGGATTACTAAGACATCCCTCCATCTGTCCATGGAGAATTGTGAATTTTTGAGATCAA
>JANSVB020000426.1:262567-272887 GCA_025504935.2 Erythroxylum haughtii | reverse complement strand
TGGCTGCGTTGGTTCGCTCCGACGAATGGAATTTCTCGCTGCAACGAGCGTTCTTGTGGAGTGATTCGCCGCGGCGATGCCGCGGCGAGGTGATTATTGGCTTTTCTCATCCTTTTGACTCCTTTTTCTCCTGCAATATAAGATAACAATTTGCCGTATCAATTGTCCTTAGAAAAATTATAATGCAATCAATGTCAATTTGCACAATTTAACTAACAAATTGCATAAAACATAAGCTCACCGTAAGGGACTAATTTCAGCATAAAATCACGAATTAAGAGTCAAAAAGTACATTAACAGCCAGGAAAGTGTAGCCAATTTATATGATCAAATTGGGTTCAATCAACAGGGCTCATTTAACAAAGTGAGCCTTTGGCTCTTACTCACATTATGAACTTTAAGCTCATTTTCGGTGGCTACTCAGGTCACGACTCTCGTTATCTAATTATGCATGCATGTAATGGAATGCATCACCCATGTCCAATCAATCATTTGCAGTCCCCATCACATTTATCATCTATTATCATAGTCACTAATTGATATAATTTTGCTTGGATCACTTTAATCTTCAATACCATAATACTATCGGGGCATTGTTAACTCCAATAGATATAACCCAATTTTTCTTATGTAATTTATTCCTCAATGAGGTAATATTATCTCAGGTTATTTTCAGTTTTCCCATTTGACTCATTTTCTTGAAGGATTTTCTCCATTCATCCGATTTCCTCTGATTTCACATTGACTTACTGAATGCCGACCTATTCTTACTAGTTTCTCCACTCATTTCAATTCATTCACAATCTTAACTTCTTATGTTGGTTACCCATTTATCAAGTCAAACTTGTATCCCCTGAACAAATTTGCATATAATGTATGGGCCTAAGTTCTCCTCACGTTAGTAAGAATGTCGCCTCAAATTCAAGAAGACAATTATATAGTTGGATACTTTACATCAAACAAAATGCATACACTCTCTCAGTAGCATATTCTACCTCTTACGCTTGGGTCTTTGTTAGGAATAAAACTCCAATATTCACTTTTATTTATTCCATTTTCGTTCATTCTTAAAGGTAAACCATCTGGTCTACTTAACCTTTTTCGGTGAAATTTTTTTCCTCCAAGGAAGATTTCTTACTACTATCAACTATATTGTTCATCTATCCTTATCAAACAACTATTCCCATTATTGCCTATTAGACACTTTTAGTACCTCAAAAGATCAATTTCAACTATTTATAATATCTCAATAAGATCAATTTATGTCATAACTTAAGTGATCAGAATATCATTTATAATAAGGATTAGTGAAGCATTAAGTAGATCCATTTACTCTTATACCTTGATATATACCATCAAAATCATTACATCTCATCTAGAGATCTATGTAAGACAATCTACTGATTAATAACTTATGCTCAGGATACCTTAATCTCATTTGATTTAGGAAAACACTTCTCTTTTTGTGCCTGACCTCGGTCATGGAAACTATGCCACAATCGTGTCCTTCTTCTTTTTCCTTGAATTCATCACATACAATAACATCTTTATCACTCTCAATCTATCCTCGATCGATCACTATAAACACTTTCATGCATTACTCTAATTCATTTTAGACTTTGAATTATGGGGACTATGACTAACAAATTTTCATATATCATAGATTAATTCCTATATCATCTCCACACATATAATTCTTATGTGCTTGATTCTCACATTTATCATTGTGATCCCATTATTAAATATGTGCTCACAAAATAACAAATTAAGTTAACCATGACAACTTTTACAAATCTCACTATCTTTATCCCTTTTTCCAATTACCAGTATATCGTCATACTTATGTATGTTCAATATCAATTCAGAATTATAGATACATAATCATCCTGAAATTCCGATCTCAATTCCACTAACATATTCTTATAGTGAATCATAACTATTATCATATTTATCCGACAATCATTTCAAGTCCAAGTTTGACCCCTCAAAGTCATAGAAAATTTTATTTTCTTTCAACTTGGCTTGTACGCTTTAAATCTTGTCATTCATGTTTATATCATTACTTTCCTTAATTAGTCTATGAAAATGTAATCACATCTATATCACATTCGGGGATATATTACCACAGTACAATATTGATATCATATTCCATAATACATCCACCAATACAAATATATTACATCATTATTTGTCATATCTAACCATATACTATTTCCTATTCCTAAATATCCACAAACTTTTATTTTCTCATATTCAGACAGATCACCATTCTTCCCACAACTTCTATAAATTCAAACACTTAACAAATGCTCATGTATATGACTCATATAAATGCAACTCAGACTAGGGATCAGTTGCTACTACCTACCATGACATGACTAAAATACATGTAACTTGACACATATGTAAGCCCATGTAAGATACTAAATATGGGCTCTGATACCAAAATTGTAGCACCCCACTCTCGCAGGACACGTACCCGACATTTATGGTTTTATCCGAGTATGTACCCTACAAGGATGGCATGCTTAACAGTCATTCAGTCAAAACTCATTACAAAATTTTTATTTCTTTAAAAACAATGTATATGTATGTAGAAATCATCAATCAAATCGGGGCTCCCTTAATGTTTTTTTAACAATTCCATTCAACAGCCACTTGGGCCTATTTTAGATACAAAACACTTACAATAATAATGTCATTTCATTACTAAATCATTCACATAAACTTTGTACAATTCTTACAGATCATAAATTAAAAACAAATCACTAAAGACATATGCAGGTGCAAACTAATCCTAATCCCTAACCTTTGCTCATTTGCAATGGCTAAACTCCAATTGGTCTAATTGGATAACTCCTCTGAACCTGAAAAGTCACATTGTAATTTTTTTATGAGTTTTGTGAACTCAATAAGCAAACCATCATTGATGATTTCACCCAAGTCATATATACAAATAACATATTTAACAAATATTCATTCAGAACATGCATAATCCAAATACTCACATTAACATGGCATATCATGTAATCATTGCGAATCAGAACAGATATTTACACATATAAATGCAAATGAGATTCCAGATTCATTATTATTGTTGTGATCGAGTGCCTATCACATGCATATATAGATACTGGTTCATTGGGCTCAATCATAATAAAATCACGAAGCATAGCTTTACGTGTAGAATCAGAAATCACATAGCAAAGCTCTATGTGCAAGCACTTCCATACTGGCTACTTCGATCATAACGTCTTTATCTGAGCATGCATTTTATGAAATGCACCAAATACAGAATATGTCATCTATAACAATCACATATGATGCACAGTTAGAAATCTCATAGTCATCGGATCTAAATCCGGCATTCAACTTTCGTTGAGAATTCACATAGCATCATACACAAACATAATCTCATAGTCTTCGGACTTAAGTCTGGCATTCAACTTTCATTGAGAATTCATATAGCATATTACACAATCAAAATCTCATAATCTTCGAACCTATGTTCGGCATTCATAAACAAGTCACAATCAATTAATAATTGGAAGTTATACAAATTCAATCAATCCTAGGAAATTCATCTAGGTTGACTCATAGTACGCTCCAATATACTATTGCCTAGATGGTACGACAATGTCTAACTGGCATTCAATGTGCTCCTCTATATCATACAAAACACATTTACAAATATCACACTTTTTCATAGATGTATAATTATTTCCGTATGCACATCTATATATATCAAAATTACGTACAATGCATGTTCAATGACAATCTTGGGTATCTTATTGTAATTCGTATTACCAAATCATTCACAAAGCCCTAAAAAATAATTTACAGTTCAAGAGCTAAGTCACAAGCATGTACATCTCGCACGCCTATGCATAATAACCAAGAAAATTCATAGTTATGCAGTCCAAATTAATTTGGTCACAGGTGTGAGAACTTAACTCACACCCGTGCATGTCCAAATATCACGAGTATGAGATCTTAACTCACGCCCGTGCATATCAAATGACTCCCTTCTAATTTTTCTAACAACATGCTTTCGGGTATCATCATTTTGATAATGTAAATGACACAATTAGGCCATACTTTCTCATAGACAATTGTTCTTCAATTACTTAACTTTCTAATGACACAAAGATCATTCAATTGGATTCAGTATTTCCAAAGTTATACTCAATTTACTTTGGACTGTTCTTAAAACATAACTGTAATCTATAATCAACTTCAATTCAGATTTTGCAATTCTTAATGACAGAATTAAAATTCAATCTCTTCAAACAATTTGTAGCTTTATGTCTCTAGTTCAATTTGAATTAAGAATCATGCCATTTGGAAACCTATAAATCAAAATATAATCAAAATACCGAAGTATGTTCAGTAAAATCATTCCAATTATCATACTTCAACACAGTCAACATTTTCATCTTAAATTCATAAATCAATCCATTTCAAATGGCTATAATTTTTTGTGGAGATGAAGATCAATGTCCTATAAATCTATTGGTTCAAGAATCAAGTCATTTGAACATCAGGTGAATAAGTTATAATAAAATAACAAAGGATGTTCAAAAACAAGCTGTTTGGAAAAAAGTTGGAAGTCGCGATCGTGCACTAGCAGATTGCGATCGTGGTTCGATCTTCTTCAACGATGTTGTGATTGTGCTAAAGCTCGATCGTAACTCGCGACCTTCCTTAATGAAGTCGCGATCGTGTCTCTTCTTCACCGAACAACTTCTTCATCTTCTCCTTCCATTTTTTTCATTTGTTCTCACTTCTAAAACATCTATTATGCATTTCTATACCCAATTCAATCACTAAAAAAATTAGATTCAAACTTACCATTCAAACACCAAAAATCTGAAACCTCATATATATATCTCTCTCTATTATACTTTCCCATTTTTCTGCACTTTTCTATCTTTCATCAAAACTTCATTTTATCATAACCTTTGCATTTAAATGCTTTCCCCATATCACTGCATCACCTTAAACTTTTCCCTTAGTTCTAAACTTATTCAAATTCATTTCTATTAACACTTCACATATTCATGCATGAATAGTACATCAACTTATAACCATATTCATATTTCTCAAATTCAAAATAGAGTATATATATTTCTACATAAATTTACGTAAACTTTCATAAATCTCAAACCAGAATCTATTTCATATAGTTTTTGAACAATTCCCATTTCACAAATCTGTCATCTAGTTTATTCATCACCAAAACCACACTTCTTAAACTCCTAATGCATGTATATATTTACATAGTAAAATATCATCAAAGTGACTTACTTGATTAAGCAATATTTCCTAGTAGTGAGATTGAATCAATGACACAAAAATAATAGCTGATGTTTGGTGTTTGGTAAACCAAAAGAAAATTCGATACTAATGTTACCCTCAGTGAAGAACAACGAGAGAGAGAGAGAGAGTTGTAGGAAACAATCTTTCCATCTAAAACATGTAACCACGTGTTCTCTTGCTTGTAACACTTTGTCACTAACTCATTAATCCACTTGTAGGTATCACACCTCTCCATATGCCACCGTGCATGTGAGCCATTTGTCAATATTTAGTTAGTCCACATGTCACACTATAATTGATCAATATTTCACTATTTTTCCTAGCCTAAAAATACTCCAAAAATTCACCAATTTTTTTTGAAATAATACTTATAGTCTCCAATTAAAGTTTTGCCACACATAATCCACAATTCATATTTTAGTCGCATTACTAATGCAATTACACTCGGAAAAATGTTAATGAATACATGTACAATCAATTTAACATGAAAAAATATGCATGTCATGTGTTAGCTTAAACGTGAATTGTACGTTTTAATTTCTCAGTAATTTCTTTTGTTCACTATTCAAACCTTATCATGGGTAAAGGGATGTTACACCGGGTCTAGCATAACCCAAAGTTAATGGGCCAAGCTTGGATTGATGGACCTCAAGCCTGATTTTTTAGGTCCAACCGAGCCTTAGGCTAGGGTCAAACTTGAGCTACTCAAGCCTAGCCTAGCTTAAAGCCCTACCTTTCTGAGCAAAATGATGTCTTTTGTACTTTTAATTTAAGAAAAGTTTTGTTAGCCTGAGTTAGGCTGGGCTTGGGCTCGGACCACCTCTAGTTCAGTTGAAATCGGGATTAAGCCCTATTAGGAAAAGGTAGGCATATGCCCAATATACATATCTTTAAAAATTGGATTTGCCATCATATCTCATTTAGATATATATTTCATTTTTACTTCTCCTCGTGCAACTATATTTTTCACATAATTGTACTTGATATCTATATTCTTGGTTTTACAAAATATTTGAAATCTTTTATATAAGTGATTACGGCTTGACTATTATAGTTGATAGTTACTGGATCAGTTTTGATTTTAGTCATTCCCAAATGAACCAAACATTGACAAAGCCATGTAGCTTCTTGTATTGTTGATGAAAATGCTATAAATTTGGCTTCCATTGTAGACAATGCAATGTATGATTGTTTCTTTCTTTCCATGATATTGCTCCATTATTAACAAAACAAATCCAAAGTAGATTTTCTTTTATTTAAATCTCCTTCCCAGTTTACATCCGTATACCTTTTTATATAAAGATCATTTCCTTGGTACCATAATGCATAGTATATAATACCTTTTAGATACCTCAAAATTCTCTTTACTACTTTGCAATGTGCTTGTCCTAGATTTGATTGATATCTACTCACTATTCTAACAATATAATAAATATTTGGTCTTGTACCTGCATACATGAGACTTCCAACTATATTGGAATATGATTTTTTTTCATTTGTTCCCATTCTTGTGGAAAATATGGGCAAAACTTCTTGCTGAGACCTTTGCTTTAATAATATGATTAGCTATTAGTTTGCAATCTTATATACTGAATCGTTCTAAAATCTTTTGAATATAAGTCGTTTAAGAAAGTGACAATAATCTCTTTAAACAATCTCTTGAAATCTTAATTCTAAGAATGTATGTAGCCTCACCCATGTCTTTCACCTTAAATTCAGATGACAACCAATCTTTGGTTTGTTTGATAAATTCATAGTCATTATAAGCAATTAAAATATCATCCATATTTAAAGATAAATTGTGAATTTATCTTTGAATATCTTAATGTATACATGGTGATCTTCATCAAGTATATGAAAATCATATGTTATGAAAACATATATACCATTACTTTGAAGACTGCTTCTGATCATAAATTGATTTACTTTATGTTCTTAGCCTGTCTTTAAGAAACCTAAAAGTTGTTTCATATATATTTCTTCTTCTAATTCTCTATTTAGAAAAGGAGTCTTTATATCTATTTAATGTAATTTAAAATCTAAACTAGCTATTATAGCCTAGGTTAGATGAATTAAAGTAAACCTTATAATAGGTGAAAATGTTTTATCATAATCGATTCCCCCTTATCATTTATATCGTTTTTCCACAAGACATGCTTTATATTTTTCAATACTACCATCAATGTTTTTTTAAAATTTTGAGAATTCATTTGTTCCTAATAGCTTTTTGCCCATTAGGGAGATCACCCAAGTATCATACTTGATTTGAGCTTAAAGAAGTCATTTCTTCTTTCATTGCTTTCATCCGTTTTTCTTTAGCAGGATCATTAAGAGCTTCACATACATTCTTTGGCTTATCATCTTCTTGTTCACAGCTCCACGGTAGCTAAAGCCAACTGTATATATCTTATAAGACATCTTTGAGGCTTTTAGATGTTCTTCTTCTATTATGAGATGTCTTACAACATCTTCCATGACATTAATGCCTTCATTATAAGCTATATGCATCTTTATGTGCTCCCAAAATTTGAGGCAAAGAGAGAATTATGACTTGCACTTCTTACTCACTGAATAATTTATGATCATCATTCCTCAGCTTGCTTATCATGTTTGACATTTGCCTCATAAGCTTTTGCATTACATGATCTGGGCTTCTTATAATTATCAAAATTAATAGTGAGTGATTATATCATGGTCACTAACATATCCGTAATTCGTGCAACTAATGTAGACCACATATCCTTAACAGTTTCATATTTTCTAAACTCATGTATGATGTCATCGTCTATGCTACTCAGCAATATAATATGAACCCATAAGTTATTCTTCTTCCATAGTTCATACACATTACAATCTCTTTTATGTTGGATCATATTTCCCTCCTTAGGAACATTCGTGGTCATATTCAATGGCTCAAAAGTCTCTTGCTCTTCTGGCATATATTGTATTTTCATGCTTTTTATTTCACAGCTATCACTGTTTAGTTTCTCACCCTTATTTAGTTTAATGACAATGTTTTTTGGAGCAGTAGCCATTGTTGAAACGCTAATTTTCTGCAAAAAAGAAAATTATACACATCAATGTCATATAAATGGTGTAAAGAGTGACTAATCAAACTTCAAATTTGTACCATTATCGTACTCTACTCAAATTTGTTATGCATAGTACATATCATATATGTTATAAAATATCAAGCATTTGTATTCATAAATGAACAAACTACGTATAGTTCATTACAACAAATTTCACATAACATAAGTTGTTTATTCAGTAAACATATTAACTATAAGTAACAAATCTTACGTGGAATAGAGTTAATAAATTTGTGTTAAAAAGTTCGCAAAGCTTTATATGAAAATTTCTAACTATTTCTATCAAACAACCTATGGGTTAAAAAGTTGTAATTTGTTCCCTTCTTTGAATTTGCTTCATAAATGTTATCATTAGCCAATCATACGTCTTCTTTTTAGGCGTTTTCAAACTTCAAAGCATTCTCAATAGTTCACCTTGAAGTTGTGCAATGTTAAAAGTAAAGTCATATACTTTACGTCAACTTGTGTAAGCCAAATAACCATTGAAATACAGTCCTTGTATCAAATTATTAACTGTAATCACGTGTTTTGTTAGGTCTTCTCCATGTATTATGCCCATGTTGAACAGCTGCGCTAACATGAGGATAACATGTCTTATCGATGTTGCAATATGGGGAAGTTTGGGTGTCTATTAAATAATTTGCATTCTTTTGAAAAACAAATTTTCAAATGTTAGAGGCTTATATACAAATATTCATACATAAATGAATTATTTTACTAACACAATATAGGACATTTTCTATTAGAATATAGCTCATAACTTTAATTCATTAAATTCACTTACATGAAAACATATCTCTATTTCAATTGATCATCTAAAGAATTTTTTTTACACAATTACAAACTTGTTTCTAATGGTATTGAATAATTTTTTAAGTTTATTGAATTAGAAACTTATTTCTAATTATTGTTATTATTGAACTAATCAACTTTATTATTATTGTTGTTGTTGTTGTTGTTGTTGTTGTTATTGTTGTTGTTGTTGATGATGATGATGATGATTTTGTTGTTGTTGTTGTTGTTGTTGTTGTTGTTGATGATGATGATGATGATTTTGTTGTTGTTATTAATTTAATTAATTAGAAACTAATTCTAATTACAATTGAACTAATCAAATTTATAATTGATAAATTGGTAAGGAAATAATGTCTAAATATTATTAAAGTCACGAGCATAAGGTATATAAATTTTGAAACTTATTTATAAATTTACTTAAACATATTACCTAAAAAAAAGTTAGTTTTAAGTCCAAACTCATACCTCAAATTAAATTAGTTTATATGCTATTTTATTTTTTAGCCCAATACATTATAAAAATTTACCATTTTTAACTACCTTAGAATCTAAAATTACAACCCAAATATTTTAAAGGCTTGATCCATATGTTATCTTGTCTTTAAAACATCTCAAAAACCCTACTCCACAAGTCCGCTTGGTTAGCCCATCTGATATAAACACTCTATATCTAACTGCTGGACCTCGCTTCCGAAGCCTAGCATTTGGAACTAAACTTAGAAGCAGTACTTGCCCTCAACTATATTATGCCTTTTTCAGGACATTTAGCAAAACTTCCCCTAGAGAACTTGGATTAATGTGTTCTTTAGGTGGTTTGAAAGAGGATTTTAAGTTCTACAACTTTCATGAAGACCTCGAAGACAGATTCTATCTTCTGAAGGTCAAAAATGGAACAGAAGGTAGGTACAGAAGGAGCGAAAAGACAGAAGATAGCAAAACTGACCGCGCGTCGTAACGCTAATCAAAATTAAATAACTAGACTACTACTATAGCAGTGGCGAGTCTAGGTCGATCCCACAGAGAGTGTGTGAAAAGTTTAAGAAATAAAATTAACTGGTGTTTACACTAAAAGGGGGGGGGGGTTTGGATTTTTAAAAGAACAAAAATAAAAATG
>JANSVB020000426.1:237960-249075 GCA_025504935.2 Erythroxylum haughtii | reverse complement strand
GTGTGGAAAAAATCATGGGTGTGACTGTCTCAAAGGTGCGAGAGTGTCTCACATCTATGCACACTCAACCAGACTCGTCCCATGTTTTTCACTAGATCTCTCTCAAATGATTTCACATGGCTAACATATTTTGTGGAGATGAGTCCAATGGTTTAAGTCCCATGTCATTTGGAGGTCAGACGAAGGAGATATAGTCAAAAGATTGAAGGATGTTGTGTCAGCCTTCAACCTCATAACTCGCTATCGTGCATAAGCATGATCGCGAGTTGGCCATTGACTTTTCAAAATCATGCATGATTGCGAGTTTGGCTATCAACTTACGAAGTCGCGATCACACTTCGTCGAGATTGCAGCATTCAGTGAATGCGACTTCCCAATCGCACATCCTCACTTTGAACCCCTATAACTTTTAATCCAGAACTCTAAAAATTTCAAACTTTATATCATTAAAAAGATAAAAGAAATATCTACAACTTTCATGAAGAAAATTTTATCAAAATCTTCCTAGATCAATACAGATTAATCATGAAAGTTTCAAACCATAGTTTTACCCCTTTTTCTCTTTTCTTTCCTTTATTCTAAACCAACTTCTCTAACTTAAATTCTTATTTTTCTTTCAAACCAACTTCCCTAAGTCGTCTCAACCCCCAATTTTGACTCCCATTCAAATAAAATCATTCATAAACAACTCCAAATTTCAGATTAAAGCACATACATCAAAAACAGAAAATTCATTCACTCATCTTCTTCATTCTCTGTGTTTCTTCTTTCATTCTCCTGCATTTTTATTTTATGTATATTCTCCATTTTCCTTTCACCAATTCAACTCCCATTCAACTCAACACATTGACAAACAGATCAAAAATCATGATTACACACAAACATCAAATCAAAACCTCATTCATGTATATCACCATTTTCGGTATTTCTTCATTGTCATCTTTCTGTATTTTCATTTTCTGCATTCTCCTCATTTTCTTCCTCTAAATATCACTTTAATCATTCTTACTCACCTCCAGACATTACCGTACACTTATCCCTTAACTCTAAATTCATTTTTTTGTTCTTCATTGAGTTACCAAAATATTCACGTATATGAACAGTAAAGAGAAAAATAGAGCATATATTTCACTATCAACTTTCCATATCTTTCTACTCTTGTCATGCATATTTTTTTTGTTCTTTTTAACTCAAAATCATTTCTACATTATCTAATTGTAGAATAATTGTCAAATACTAAATAACATTATATCAAAATTTTCATCTTATTTGTACAGTATTCATGAAGATGCCCATTATTCCCATGATCATGTAATGACAAATAAATCATCAATTTTTTTTATCTCATAGTCCTACTTCTTATAAGGATTAACACGATACTTACATGTTAAAATTCCAAATCTTCAAATATCAAGAAGCCCTAATTTTTATGCAACCATGTACTTCAACTTACAGATGGTTTGGGTCAGGTTTTCTAGAGGCAAAGGAAGTAGATAACAAAGTGGGAGTGGTAGAAGATAAGGAAAAACAATGTTTAATTTTGGTGGATGCTTGATGAAAAACTCTGTGTACAAGAAAGAAACTTGAAGAAGATAGCTACAAAGAAAATAACTAGGATAGACAATAGTACTTAGTCTTTCAACTTTAAAAGAACGTAATTTAGTCTTTCTAACAAAATCAGAAAGTGTCACTTAACTAAGTTAGTGACACTTGTCACTTATGTAATTTCTATGGCTTTAGACTAGTTATCAATTAACTAGTTTAATCTTCTCCATATTTTTCTCCAATTTGTCTCTGAATTTTCAAAATCATTATCTCAAAAATTGTGAAGACGACTCCTAAATTTCCTCATCATCATTTATTCTTACTTTTATTTTATTCACCAATTTTCTTGCCAATTGGCATTTTTCCTAGTCCAATAATAATCAATAATTTCATAAATTATTCCTAAAATTCACCAAAATTCAAATTTAACAAATACACTCACCAATTAAATTTTCAGTACAACAAATTCAAGAATTCTCAACAGTATCACATCACAATTCAATTATACCTGGAATTATTAATGAATGCATGTACAATTATTTTCATGTGCAAAAATAATTGTATGTGTATATCATATAATGTATGAGCATGAAATGTGCTTTCTAATCTCTCAGTAATCTCTCATTTTCCTGTTCTAGCCTTCACGAAGGTAATGGGGTGTTACAAATATACATACACATACAGATGTATGGGAAACATGTATATTATAAGAATCTAAAATAATCGATTCATAATTGAATAATCAAGTCGATCGCTTGATTATGGTTTAGACTGTAGTGTTGCAATTTATTTTCGTACAAGTAAAAGAATTTACTTTAAGGGAATGATGAGTTTCATATCAAGATAGTAGTTGACTATCGATAATGGAACTATTAAATGAATCTGGAATGAAGTATGTTTTAAAGAATAAAGTGGGTAGTTACTTTAATCTTAAAACAAACAACTTAAGCATTCGTTTATTATGGACCACAATCTTGATGAGTGGCGAACTCATATGTGTTTCATTATAATTCTTGATATGATCATAATGAATTTTTACAGAGTATCAATCCAGTGTTTGTATGTTGGAATTATTAATTGAAACATGTATCAGGGAACATTTACTCAAATAAAGAGTTTATAGTGATATCATCACTTCTAGATGTTTTACGGAAATTGGTGATTAAGTTGGCGCCAGTAGTTTGACGAACTAGCTACCCATCAAATCTTAACACCAAGATGAGATCTTGTATGCTAGTCACCATATAGAGTAAAACGGGAGATCTAGAAGGAAAAACCAATATAGGAGCAAAACGGTAATTTTACTCTTTATTGTACAGATGGCTATAATATGGTTTATATTAGAGTTTTCTATTGGACATCTTATTTGTAGAACAATCCATTTCAAAGCCTCCTTACTTCAATGGAAATAACCAATCACACTAAAAAGAGAGAATGACAATCTATCTCCAATTTGTAGATATTAAAGTATGGCAAGCCATTAGAGTTGGAGTTACACTTCCCAATTCAGATAATGTAGAAGTATAGACTGATGCTGATAGAAGAAATGCACATATAAATGCTAAAACAAAACATCATCTGATTTGTGCATTATCTCTAAAAGAATATGAAAAAATATCCTACTGTTTAACAACAAAGGAATGTGGGACAAACTACAAGTTACGTTTGAAGGAATGAATGAGGTAAAGAAGTATAAAATAAGTCTTTTAGTGCATCAATATGAAACTATTGGCATGAAACAGATAGGGGCTATAGAGGAATTCTTCGAATGCTTTAACAACATCATTACAAGCTTAAAGAACTTAGGAAAGATATATCCCAATGACGAGTTTGTAACGAAGATTCTAAGGTCACTACCAAAGGAATTGAGAGCTAAGGTGACAACTCTAGAAATGGCAAAGGATTTAGACACTATTTCACTCGAGTGGCTATGAGGAAATCTAATGATCCATGAAACCGAGCTTAGGCGAGATAAAGGATTCTCATACAGAAAAGGAATGACATTAAAAGTAGCTAATGAATCACATGGTGATGAAAGTGACACTGAGTTACAAATAGATAGAGATGACGAGTTCAAATTTATGGTTAGAAAATATGCTTGTTTCTATAAAAAGAAGCTGATGAAGAAAAGAGAAGGAAACAAGAATGCTGGAAACAACAAATTTCTATCAAAAGGTAGCAACAACAATAGCAATACACAAAACTATCAAATCATATGTTATCACTACAAGAAGCCTATACAAACAAGACCAAAATGTCCCTCTTCTTCAAAAGGACAAGTCATAGAACAAAAAATCTAGAAAGCATGCAATGACTGTAGCCTAGTCATATGAGGAATCTGAAAACTTTAAAGAAAAAGAACCAAAAGAAGTCAACAATGTTTGCTTCATGGCTGAATTAGGAGACGATCAGGTATATTATTCTGACTCTGATATTGAAATTGATGAATTGAAAAATGCATATCATGAATTGTATGATCAGTATAAAAGGTTCACAGCAAAGTATTTCAAAGACGTTGAGAAGTCTAAGAGCAATGATGCATCTCTAAAGAGTAAGAATAAATTATTGGAATCTGCGAATGAAAATTTAGCGACCAAGAATATATTTCTTGAGGCTAACTATAAGCAAAAGTTTTCTAAAAAGGAAACTCTGGAAGAAAGAGCAGCTAAGTTGGAAAATACGCTACTAAAATATGACTCTAATAAGGTAAAACAGTTAGAAGAAAAAGTCACCGCCTTAGAATTTGAAAAGGAGAAAAGTGCTGAAAAGATCTTATCTCTAGAAAAAGATCTGGAAAATTTCATTGATGGAAGAAAGATTCTTGATGCATTGCTTGGTAGTGGTAAATGCATTTTTGGTAAGGTCGGAATAAGATACAATGAAAATAACTAATTAGGCAATATATCAATCCAAGTGGAGTTAATTTTTGTCTATTATATTTTTGCAATTGTTACTTTTTTGTTAACTGCTCTGTTGCTTACTTTTGATTTTACATTGAGGACAATGTAAGTTTTAGGTGTGGTCATGGGGTACATTAGTTTTTATGCATGTTTTTTAGCTAAATTGTAGCTTATGTGATTTCTTAGGTGGTTTTCAAAATCAAACGAACAAAATAAAAAATTTTCTTGTTTTCTATTGCTTTTAAGATTATTTAGTCATATTAGAGTGTGAATTTATTAGTAAAATCCATAGCAAATTTTGGCATGTACTTTTGCTCTTGTGATTTGTTAATGTTCATTATTCTTAGAAAAGCAGTGACTAGTGGTAGATAAAAACTAGTGAGGTTTTGAGCTATATTAGACTGACACATCTATATCAGTCTCACTATTTTGTTTGTTATGTGTGACCTTCATGACATACATCCTTACTTTGCATTGAATTTCTATTTGAGCCCAAATTTTTATCCCATGCATTTTTATGAAAATGATTAGCATTCTTGGTTGATTACAAGCCACATTAGCCAAATAGCCTACCCAACTATGTGAATTTTCCTTTGCTAACTTCCTTGAGCTTTATTATCCTTTTCTTTTTTATAAACCACATTACATGTACCTAACCAAATGCCTTACCCAAGTCTTAAAACTCGTGGAGCATTTGTTAATTTTTTATGAATGTTATTGTACAAAAGCCTAAGTGTGGGGCTATGCATAAATGTGGGTTGGTTATATTTGCTAAAATTCCATGTTATGAATATTATGTTGATGTAGCTTCTATCACTTTTATTTTTGAAAAAAAAAAGAAAGAAAGACAAAAAAAGTGAGTTTGAATGAAAGTATCAAGGAGGAAATACCATTATTGTGAAAAGTTGTTAATAGTTTATCCTCCTTAAGTTATATTGATCGAGTGAATATATTGCATTTGAGGCGGATGTGGTTTTGGATAGAGCACTTTTTATGTTATGTTCATATGGACTAAGGTGTGAGAGCTGAATTGAGTTGTGAAACATAATTGTTGTATTCTTCATAGCTGACAATACTCAGTTTTGAATGAATGTTGACTTGTACACTTGATATCTTATTAAGTATTACTTTTGCTTCACTAGCTTAATGGCTTTTTATGTTACATTCACCAAAATACATTTCACCTTACCTTTTCCTACATTACAACCCTAGAAAAGTCCTTTGATTCATGATTATGCAAGTGACTTTTAGTGGTGAAGAAATGAAATAATATGTAAAGTTGTGAATTGTTGTGATCATGAATGGTGTTTGAGTGTACCCATGGAAATATCTCTTTTAAACACCTTTTTCCAAGTCTACCTCTAGATTACTCAATTTTTAAGGATAGTGAATATTGATTGATCATGAGTAGAAGCTTTGAATGCTGAGTTTTTGCTTAGGTTTTGAAATTCATTCATCTTTACTTATGATTATCTATTCTTAGGAAACATAAAAAATGAATAAAAGTTTTAGTTTGTGATTTTGATTTTGAAAATTTACCTGAGGATAGTCAAAGGCTAAGTGTGGGGAAACTTGATAAGTGTTTAAATTTTGATTCATTTGATATACTACACTTAGTGATTAATTCCTTAGATATACTACATTTAGTGATTAATGCCTTAGAAGTGCTTAAGATACTCACTTTAACTCATTTTTCATTTTAGGCACAATTCAGAAGCAAAGAAGTTAAAGTGAGTCGAAAGCACGATATCTGGGTCATCTTTCAAAGATTAATTTTCACTTGTCGTCACAGAGTAAGAAGAAGAAAACTGAAAGATAAGAGGAAGACAAGAAAAATGGAACACAAAGAAGAAGAATCATAGAAAGCAATGCAGCAGAAAATGGCAACAAATGAAGCACAAAACGACAGTAGTTGGTAAGGGTAAAAGGGCCAAAAGACAACATTTGTGTATGTAGGCGTTATACGTTAAACGCAGGCAATGCCTATGCACAACGCTTTATTGTGCATCTTGAGTAAAATGTAGACCATATGTTTAGGCATTAAACAACACTTGGTCTACGTTTTACTCAAACTGTATAGTAAAAGAAGAGGAACATGAACAATAGTTGGGACACAAAGTTTATTTGTTACTTTAGTGAATAGTAGGGGTTTGCAATAGAAGAGAGGTGGAGGTGCTAGGTCTTCTTGGTTTTTTTTTTACCACTATAGCATGGAGAAGATGGATCATACTTGGAGCATAAAAATGGAGATGGAAGGCTAGCTTCCCGATGCCGGTTCAATGAGAATATCGACACCAAGTCATGGTTTAAGGTTGTAATTTCTTTTCGGATTGTTATGTTGGTGTTAATTTGATTGGGTTTTGGGATGAATGATCTTAATATATTATTTTGATTGTTTTGTTTCGAACCTATTGCTAAAACATTGAATGTAATCTATAATCATTACTTTTGATATTTGTGAGTAGCATCTAATGATCCAATATCGTTAAGAACAATATAACTTGGGTTAGATAACTTGAACATGTGAGGTTATTACTTATATTGATCATTTTTTCCATTTTGTAATACAACTGCCAAAATAAACCTAGAGATCGTATCCTAGGTTATTTAGTAGTTAGGTTTAATTAATGATCATATTGATTAAACAAAATCTAAGGGAAAACTAAGCTTAGGAGAGTATTCTATTATTCTTAGATCAATAATTCGAAGAGATTTGTAAAGATGTTAGGATGATTTGATAGTTTAATCATTTTGATTTCTGATTTTAATTTGTTTTTTATAGTTTACTTTTACTTTAATTTCTAAATTGCTAAAATAAAAAAAAACTTTATATTTTCCTTACATCAATTAACTTTGGTTACAAAAATTAACTGAACATTTCATGTGGATTCGATCCTGACTCACCCTAACTACAAATTTTAGTGTGCAGAGTCAGGTAAATTTTGCAGTGAACTCAATAGGTGCTATCATTGCTACCTCATTTGGTTTTGTGGAAAGTAAAGATGAAAGATGTTTGTATTACAAGGTTAGGGGGAGTTGATAGGTACTATTAGGAACTTTTAAAAGAAAGAAAGCTTTCTTCTTAAGATGAGAAAGAACATAAAAATTTTGTTGAATAAGCTTGCTTTTTTTTATTCCATCGAATTAAAATAAATACAAAGGAACATAACTACTTTTTCTAAAAACTAGGATCTTAAAAGATAATGGGAATACCCCATCACTATTAACAACAATATTATTGTTTAGAATTGCATAGTTTAAGTGTCCTTCTAAAAAGCCTAATGAAATGGAATATGAAGAATAAGTGAGTGATACTTTCTTGTTCCTTCTTGCATAAAACACATTTATTTGGAATAGCCATAAATTTATTCAATCTATCAATTCTAGGTAACTTGTTTTTAATTGCTCTCCATATTGTGATAGAAGATCTAGGTATCATATAACTGTACTAGACAAGTTTATTTTAACTACCACATTTCCCTACTTTTGAAATAGCTTTCTACACATCAAATTGGTGAATTTACCATTTCTAGACTAATTCTACCACTTGACATCTGCTTGGTTTTCCTTAAGTTTGTTGCTACTAATCTAATTATACAAACTAGAATCTCGAATCCTTGATAAAGTTTTTTTGCTAGAGCATAAGCAATAAATTGATCATCCCTGATGATATTTCTTATCGAATTAAGGTCACCAATATCCTTACAAACTCCATTAGTTAACTATATGTCATACCAAAAGGATGTATCGATATCATTTCCTAATAATTTGATCACATATGGTCAGACTTTGTTTTTAAGTTTGAAATTTTTTTTAGTTAATTTTGAAACAATTTCGGGTATATTGACTTTCCATAGATTTCTCCCTTTGATGTAATAAGCGTTGATACACTATACCTATAGGGATTTCTTGTTTTTTTTTTATCATCCATAACTTTTTAGTAAGCATAATCAAATTACAAATCCTCAAAGGAGCATGTTCAAACCACCACGCTTTTTTAGAGAGCATACTTCTGACCATTTAATGGCAATGTAGTGTTTATCTATTATTTTTCTAAACCACAAAACGTTTTAAGAATAACATCAAGTGTTTTGATAACATTCTTAGGAAAATACATATGAGTTGCCCAATATATAGTTAATGCATCTGAGTATAGAAGAGATGAGTTATACTCTCCCAACTAGGGATAAAGCCTTCAGACTCTAGTCTAATATCCTAGCCTATATTTTATCAATTAGCAATTTGTAATCTCAATAGGTTGACTTAGAAGAAGCAATAAGAACTCCTAGATATACAAATGGCAAGTCATGATTTTTCATTAGATTTTAAAAAAGCCCTTATGAACTTCTCACAATAAATTATTCCCTATATTATCTTATTCAGAAACTGGTGTTTTGTGTAGTCAAAGATATGCTTATACTTTAATAAGAACAGATAAAAAGATAAGTTATAGTTATAAAATTAAAGGAAAATATTTTTGATGGTACAAATTCTCCCCGTGGTATCATAATTGATACAGAAGCTAGTGGAAGTTACATTAATCATAATCTAATACATAATTTGATAATTTTCCAACTAAGTGAACCTTATTAGTATATAAATTTCAATAGTGAAATGCATCAAATAGATACTGCAATAGAAACCATTATTAAGATAGGAGATAGTAAAATACCTATATGATTATTAGTTGAAAATGAAGAATTCAATTTAAAAGTAATGCTAAGCACTAGTTTTTTCGAACAAGTTCAATCTTATATAAATAACTCGATATGGAATACAACTATCCTACAACAATAATATAATACATATTCCTAGATAATAACTAGCCCTAATAGTATTTATATTCCAATCAGAATAACTTATAAAGATTATAATAAAGATTAAAAAGTTGAATACTTTGCCATTTATGTGAGTGGTAGAGCTGGTTCTTGTTTATGTAAAGTAACTTGTTTTCTTGTATAATATCAGGAAACCTTAAAAAATATAGACTAAATATATCTACCGGTTGGTTTGTTTTGACTAGGCTTTCTCAATGGACCTTATAATTAGGACTTTCTTTGCCTATGTTGCTTAAATTTCTTGTTGTTGCTATTGCTTAAGTTTCGGGCTACTTCTTTCCTTTGAGGCGGTGTCCCTTTGTTTATTTTGATCTGCCTTCCGGTTTTGCTGGTCGAGCCTTTTGAGGTTGAATCTGTGCATTTTCTTGTATATATTTTGATTATTTATTTAATTTTTCTGAATTACCAAAAAAAAATAACTTTCTCTTGTATATTTATTCAAATAAGAGGTAAATGCAATTTTACGTATTAAATATCACAGGGAAGAGTTATAATAAAATTGTGGAGAGTTGAGTACATTATAATTGCAAAAGTGTCCTACAACCCCTCTTCTTCTCCTTCATTCTTAAACCACAAAAAGAGTATAAAAATGAGAAATCTTGAACAAGTAGACATGTCTTTCGGTTAAACTTTTTCACATACGTTAAATGGCGTTCCTTAAATTGGGAAAGAAGAAGTGCAACATGTGGAAAATCTAAGGTGTCAACGAAGAAACTTTCTTTCCAAAACCGTGTTGAATTTTGAGCAAAAGGGAAGCTACAAAATCAAAATCAAAATCGACCGTTCTCTTAAAAGTCAAATTTTCTACCTAAGAGAATTTGATGGCCGAAAATTACAACTTGTAATCAATATAGATTCAAAACGTCAACTCCAATCCAAGTCTTGAAATGTATTTGAGCATCTCACTCTAAATACGAGTGATTTGTCAAAAAATGGCAATTAGTAGTAGTCTACTTAGGTTCCTTTAAATATTTATAAGATGCGGGCGTATTAAGATAAAGATAAATAATCTCTCATAAGAGATTCAATTAAAAAAAACTCTAATAAAGAGATCATTCTCATAAGTCTTTTAGTATTTTCCTCTTGTATTTAGTCTAAGCTTTTTAATATGAAGTACTCACTTTTTAGAAATTTAATCTAAGTTTTTTTCCTACTTAGTCTTATTATTATTATTAACCTTGTCAATCTTTATCGTGTTAATTAATTTATTACTTATTTCAAAGTTTTTTTCCTCACGTGGTCATTTGAAAACAGTCTCTCTGTTAGTTAGAAGTAAGGTTACGTACTACTAAACCTCCACATATTTACATATTAGCGAGATTTTTATTGAGTTGTTGTTATTGTTGTTATTGTTGTCGTTGTTGTCGTTGTCGTCGTCATCGTCGGGAGATTCAATCTCATCCTTTATGCAGTGCCGACCCTGGGCAGTGCCAGCCCGGATGATCTCAGTCCTGAGTGCACTGAGGTTGATGCAGGGAGGATGTGAGGCTTATCTGGCCCACGTCATTGATACTAGAGCTAAGCAGAGACTTCAGGACATTCTCGTGGTTAGGAAATTTTTCGATGTGTTTCCCGACGAGCTACCTGGTTTACCACCAGATCTGGAAACAGAGTTCACGATCGATATAGTTCCAAGAGCTGCTCATATATCTATTCCACCATATAGGATGGCACCTGTGGAAGTGAAGGAGTTGAAGACTCAGCTGCAGGAGTTACTGGAAAAGGGTTTTATTAGACCCAGTGTTTCACCTTGGGGAGCTCCAGTGTTATTTATGAAGAAGAAGGATGGGACTTTGAGGTTGTGCATCGATTATAGGCAGTTGAATCGTGTG
>JANSVB020000426.1:157269-170680 GCA_025504935.2 Erythroxylum haughtii | reverse complement strand
AAAAAACCTAGAGAAAACCATCTTAAACATGAAAAAAAAAAGAAAAAAAAAGAGAGAGCTGAGTATAAAACAAAATTGTTCCAAGTTAGGCTTCGGTGAAATGACAGGAGAGAGTGCTAAATTAATAAGATGATTATAAAAAATAATGATACTTTTCTGTTCACAAATTTGACAAGTTTGAGACAGTATTTCAAAAATATGAGTGTGCGTTAAATAAAAAAATTTCGTGAAAATGTGTCCTTTTAGGATTTCATATTTACTGTGACTAAGAAATTTATAGAGAAGTTTAATACAACATTTCAGAAACATGAGTGTTTGTCAAATAAAACAAAATATTCATGTGTTTTGTTTGACAATATGAACATTTGGAAAACTAATCCCTATATAAATAGAAATATCAAAACTATTAAAACACAATGGCTATGATTATAGATATTATAAAACTACTAAAACTCAACACATAAGCACTTTTTTCTTCTTTACTTTTTATTTCTTTTTTCAATCTCTTGTAGCAATTATCATAATCACAATTCTCCGGCTCAATCCGTTTATCTTCATTCATTTTATTTCTACGACATACCAAATAATATAAGCCACACAATCTAATGAAAAATGTTGGCAAGTAACAGCTAACGATGATGAAGGAGAACAATTAACAATGGTGACTAACAAGTGTTCAGGGGAGAAGAGAGAGAATAAACGTACTAAAGAAGATGTCACGACTCAGAATTCAATCGACGAAGTATTGCAATGTTCTACACTCTACGTATTAGTGAAATATAAGGAGAGTTTTGCATATAAGTATGTTGTAAGGTAAGATTGTGTTAAACTTTTCCATTTTAAAGGTGAAAAAGAGACTGTGGGGCAATTGTGAGTAATAAATGGAGTTAAATGCAATAAATGCAAAGAGTAACTATAGCCTCAACGAAATTAATGCAACTTCTACAATAGATAATGACACCTTTTTCGCTTCACACAATCAAGATTGCAGCAAGTCCATATTTATCTTAACTACTATCAACCTTCATTTAATGAAACTAAATCTATCTCAGATTTATGATTTATATTCTTATCTTCAGCATTTAATTTAAGTAAACCAAGGATGTATTTATTGAACTCCAAGATCATTATATCTATCAACAAAACTTATCTATTTAGACACTTCAATTTAGATGCTTCCACCAACATCCTTTTATGCGAAGGTTCAATCACAACACAAGAATAAAACTAAAATAGTAACATGGAAATTAAATGATTACCTTCATCATACCTCTATCAAAAGTAATACCTTTCTGGAGTGTACGTTCTCTCACTAACATAGTTCTATGGTGAATGAAGTGAACAATGCATATCTTCATCATAAAATAGTATCAAAAATCTAAATAATCAAATATTATTATATGCACCAAAGATTATGCATGGAGTCAAATATTAATAAGAATTATGTATAGAAAACAAGAAATAATGTACGAATGACTGAGATACTATATTCATTACGAACCTATGTTCATAAAAAAATTAAAGGTATTATATGATAAAGAGCAAGAAGAGCAAATCATTGTAAAAAACATTCTACATTACTTTTATCTAATGAAATCACCTTTAACAGGGATATAGCCAACCATAGTTTTAAGGATTGCTGTCTGGCCTGTTATTGTGACAAGCAACAATTTCCACAACCACAATATAACTAGAAGTTTGCAATTTAAAACCTTGCCAAATTTCAAATGTCTAACATGATAAACAATGCAATCTTTATTGGTGATAACACATGTATTTTCATCTTAGAGAAGAGTTGTAGCAAAAAGGGTAAGAATCTATTGGGGTTGAATCTCCAAACAAAAGAGTGATTGATTTCACCATGTTCTCAATCTCAGGGTATAGAAAATGGAAGATAAAGAATGACTAGACCAATTATTTAGGTCTTGAGACGAAGATTCATAAGTTATAGGCCACAAAAAGGAAGAGATAATCCAACATTTAAAGCACTAAACACACACTCATACCTTCTATTCCTTGAGAATTTCGGGACCTAAAACTAGGTCTCTCAATAATTGCATATGGTATCATAGGTTTTCCACTGTATGCAATTGATGCCAAGGAAGATGTTAAAATACCTCTCTTCACAGAAGCAACCTTCAAACAAGATTTAAGGACATTAAGTGTGCCCTTCACTACAAGATCAAGAATTTCTGCCTAGAACATTACATGAACATATTAAGTTTAGTCTAGCATAAAAGTCCCCAACACAATTTATCAATCACAATGCCTACCCACAATTCTATGTTACAAGAAGCTAAAAAGGGACTTTGAAAGTATAGTAGAATCGTACATGCAATATAATTTAGTAAGATCAACAAAAGCAGGTCTAGTTGATAAAAATTTGTAAATCAGTGAGACTGAAAATCACAAGGGATGTTGTGTGAAATACACACTCACACCCAGAAACTACAGGATCAAAAGACCTTCTTCCAACAGGTCAGCTTTGAATAAATGAAGCCTTTCCTTAGCTCCATCGAGAGCAAGCAAGTGCCCAGTTCTATTTGAGTCGTCTAAAGCACAAACAAATGTGATTTAACAAGAACTCTGAATATCATACTGAATGAGCAAGAACCGATCAAAAACCCCCACTTCGTCTTCTTTTTGTTTTTTAACCTTTGATTTCTTCTCCATAACAACCGCTTTTTGTTAGGAAACTGGGTCGGGATCCAATCCTAACCGCAGTAGAATAATCACGAAACTTTTCATGACTTTTGATTTCTCAAAAATCAAGATCTATTTAATTCTATAAAATGATTAACACGAATCATGATAAAGAGAAAAATTAATTCGTACCTTATTCCGAAGCTTGATCTTTATCTTGTTGTATCTCTCGAACCGTTTCCAAAACTAATCCATCTCAACCACCGTAGCCACACAAGCGCCCAGCTTCTAACGGTATCCACAGAATAGGTTAAGAGAACTTTGTAACTCTTACAGAGAGGAATAAGTAAGAAGTGCTAGCTCCATAGAGCTTAAACCTATTTATAATTAGCTTTAGACGTTCTAGTAATTTAATTGAAATAAATTCTAATTTCAATTAAACTTTAATTAAAATTATAAATAATTCTAATTAAATATGTAAAGCTTATACACTACAATAAAAAGGCTTTTGGCCATGAATTTTTTCGACACTAAAAGCTAAAAATTCGTCACCAATAAATCTATCGACAAAAAAATTCGTCGCATGAAGTATCACAAAATCACGGTAGCAAAATATTATCAGCAACGTTTTTAGTATATCGTCGCAAATAATATCTAGCTTCGATCCAGATATGTCACAAAAAGTGATAGGTGAAGAAAAGGAAAAACATTGCGAAAGATAATTTGAGATGCTTTCTTTTCGTGACTAAAAGTTATTAACTACATTACTATATCTGTAGGTAATAAAACTTTTCAACGTGTTTTGTTTCATAGCAAATTAGCTTAAGCGACAACTTCTTGAATGTAGGTAAAAGTTATTTGTGACGGTTTTTAAAATGTAGATAAAATGTTTTAGCAACGATTTAAGAATCATAGCCAAATCTTTTTAACTACATTTTTATTTAATTTTAAATAATTTTTAAAAATTATTGTTGATGATTTTAAGAATGTAACTAAAAATTTTTGATAATGAGTTTTGATTTTTGTCTAAACAGTCCTATTAAAAATTTCAATTAATTTTAATCCATTTTATTGTTTGTAATATTTAAAATTTTTTGATTTATAATTAATTAAATGAAAATAAAATAAAAATAATTAAAATATAGAAGCATTTTTATATAAAAATAAAATGTTAACAAAACACTTTATGTACAAACTAAGACTTGTGTTCATCATCACTACTATTTACATAATTTGGCCCAAGTATTTGTTTGATCATCTTTTTAAGCTCGATCAACTTTTGTTCAGTACAGTTTAACTTTTGCACATTGCATTCTAAATTTTCTTCATTACATTGAAACTGAGCCTTAAGCGCCAATGATTTTGTCTTCAGGTACTTCAATTTTATTTTATTTTTAAATCTCAAGAAAATAATATTTATTTAATTAGTTAGGTAGCATTAGGATAGTGTACTAGTTTTCCAGTACTTCCTTATGGGATCGATATTTAACTCATTATTGTATTACTACCAAGCTATAGGTGTGACTTTCATTAAGTTGTAGGTAATATTTAAAATACTTAAATAAACATACAAATGTTTATTAAAGAACAAATTTATTGAACTAAATTGACATGAGAATTTTATATAAAACATTACTTATGTGTCTGTGAAAATACTCATTATGATGGTTGATAACTAATATTTTGAGTTAAGATCTCTAATGTATCTTATATATGAATTGTTATGTTTTGATACTACTCAAATTTGTTTTAGTCAAGGGTAACTTGATAGGAAGTTGTTGAATATAACAAAAACTATATAGAGACAATTTCAATGATTAATATATGATTCATCACCTTAAAATAATTAAAAAAATGTTCAATTGTTTTCAATTAGTATTGATTTGGCAAATCATTGGCTAAAGTGAAATGATACTTTGAAGATAATTTTCAAATGTACTCAAAAATAGTAAACATTAATTTAATACTCAATATCTATTTATAATATTATATAGTGAAAGGGAATTATACCAAAAAATTATACGCAAAAAGAATAGTCAAAATTAGTTTGATATTCTTGATATTTAGGTGGTTATGATATGTTTTTATATGTCAATCTTATTCTACGACGATAAATTATTTAATTAAAGAATTAAATATAAATTAAAGAGTTTTATTTATCTAATCATAGATATAGTTTAAATTATAATTAATATTCATTTTAACTTATCTAGGAGCCTAATGAATCATAAAAAAAGGGATTTAAGAGAGAAAAAAGTGATTTTATTAAATCAGACTTCTCTTTTTGAAAGTTAAATAAGTATATTTGAATGCAAAAATGGGTCTTGCCCTGCAATGAAATATTTGAGATCCCTAAGATCAAATCAAAAGAAACAATTTGATAATTGGTTCTTTTAAGATAACATAAGTATCAAATCACCTCTATATATTACAAAATGTGTTGTTATAGGTTGAGCTCTATGTGTTAAGTACTAAATTGGAGAAGATGGCTTCATGATGGTGGATAATCAGCACTTCCTTTATCTTCAACCAAATGCTATGGTTAAATTGTTATGGACCTATTTATTCACCTCTGAATCTCCTTCTATTCCTCTCTTTCCATGTTTCATACACAATGGTAGCTAGTGATAACTTGAATAGTTGCATATCGTCTTTAAAGAGTGTAACTAAAGGCATTTAAGATATGATACTATTACATTCCAAGCTTCTACACATATAGTTACAAGCCAACTGAATTTTCTCTAGTCATCTTTGGTGTAGTTGCATTGAAAGAACAAAAGGATCCTAAATTCTCTTTCTTGATTACACAAACAACATCATTTACTTCCTTGCTAATGCTCCAAAAGCTTTCATTCCTTAGATTGTAAGTGGCATATGTTAAGAACAAATATTTCTTTCTTCTTCAAAAGCACCATTTCTTCTTGCATTTCTTAGAGTCTAATTTCATTGAAAAGGGAGATCTAATAAGGTCCTCTAATTGTAGTATTGTTATAAATCCTATTAATAATAATTTTGACATTTCCACTTTGATGGCCCGCTATCTTTCTAATGCAATGTTCCTATTCTTTTACATGATAGGTATAAAGAGTGGATATATGTAGAACTTGTGAGTAATGGCTTCTTAACTAATCCCTGATCTGTCGGATGAGCTTTATTGAAACACATCTACATATTATTTAAGAAACTCTTTTAATTTTTCCTTAAGATTTTTTTTGAAATTGGGTTTAATTATAGGGATAATCTAGCATCATAGTTGAGTGTGTCTAATAAAAAAGTCGGCAGCCTATCCTAACTATGTCTATTGGGATATCGAGTAGCTGTGGCTTTGCGCTCAGCTATGATCACTCCCAACTCGTTAATGCCTATGTTGGAGCCATGGAACCTTTGTACTAGTTAAAGGCAATCGGTCTCCACCACCATTGATGTAACTTCCGTGTATATCAACCAAGATAGAGCCTCTTTGAAAGCTATAGCTTTCGCAGTAAGAGGGGTGTAATATGAGTGGGAAAATCAGGAAAAACATTTAATAAACTGACCCATTTGACCCCTTAGGACTACGTCATACGACCTTGTCCCCTGCGCATCGTGAACTGCAGCATCAATGTTGCACTTTACAGCTCCATCAGTTGGGCCTGACCATCAGGTTACTAGTGCATCCACCCCTAATGGTGTACCACCATCTCTCGTCTGGGCTTGGGCATTTGTCCATTCTTCCAGGGATCGGTGTGATGATGCCACGATGGCCCGGGGGTCAAGTCTACAATGTTGCCATATGAAGGAATTTCGGGCTTTCCATATGTGCCACAGCAGTACACAAGCCTGACTCACCTCATTTCTCCTTCCCTTCAAGAGATCCTGCAAAAAAGTAAGAAAATTTGGAGCAATAGGATGTAGAGGTAATAGATCCCACCATGCTCTAACATAGGCACAATGTAGCAAAGCATGTGAGATTGTTTTTGTCTCGTCACAAAAAGGATAGATGTCCTCTATGGCCAGACCTCGTCGCCTAAGGGTGGCCCTCATCGGGATAATCCCCTTACAAGCTCGCCAAAGAAATTCCTTCGATTTGGCTGGGATGGGTAGATGCCATAACTGCTTCCACGGGCTAGCACATTCCTCAAATACCATGGTGCTTAACCATTTAACGGCTATTCTATAGCCAGACTTTACTGAGTAAAATTCATCTCTCGTAAAATGCCATATCATCTTATCTTGGTGATTGGTCATAAGCATATGAATTGAAAGAATTTTCAGCACATCAATATCACAAAAAAGGCTTTGGATGTATTGTAGATCCCATGCCCTCTCGTCTGTTAGCATTATCATCTCTCGTTACATCCTACCGTAAATCTACATAAAGCCTAAACATAACATTTGAAAAAGTAACTTGATTAACAATATGTTTAATCTCATAGTCATTCTCACCAAGTTAAGCTATATAATCACATAATATAATAGATCTCTTCACCCTAACGGATCTCTTTAATTAAATATATTCAATAAGATCATATGTCACGAGAATCTCATTACGTGTGTGTATTAGTTCCTACTCGTATATTAGGGTGACTAAGTACAATATCCACCGATCCTAATTGAATTAGTAAAAATGTATGTAACTGAATCAGTTAAAAATATGAAATTGTAGCACTATTAGCTGTAACATCTTGCAAGAAAAATTATAATATATTTTACACCCGTATTTTGTATTGTTTTAAATCATTTATATAGTATATTTAGGCAAAAATTGTTACATTTTATTATTATTAACTTAAGTAGTTTACTTCCATATTTTATTTCTTAAAATGGTTTAAATTGTTTTGTGTAGGCTTACTGGACTCGAGCAAAAGAATATGGAAGAAAATCTGAAACAACGCCCGTAAGCAAGTCCAAAAACAAAGCAAAACACATCATCGAAAGGGATGAAAACGACAACAGCCAAAGAGGAAAACGCAGCACAGTAGCTGCAGAGAGAACAAAACGCAGAGCCAACATCAAAACGACAGAGCAGCAGGAAAGAGCAGATAAGACAACAACAGCAAAACGCAACATCGGTCAAGAGGAGAGCGAAACGACGCAGTAATAGAAAGAACCAAAACGCAGCAGAGAAGAAGGAAATGAATCACAAGGTGACCAAAACGCAGCAGAGAAGAAGGAAATGAATCACAAGGTGACCAAAACGCAAACGCAGCAGGGAAAACGCAAATGCAGAGAGCAACAGAACCAGAGTCGGGAGGGAGAAGGTCGGGCTAGAGGCTCTGGGCCGATTCGTATTAATTTCGCTTTTTTATGGCCCATTTTGATTAAACCGTAAACGTATGTACTTGCCTTTATGATCAGGCGGAGGACCTGGAATGATGGCATAAAATATCTGTTCATCCCCTGTCAAATCATCGTAATTGAAAGGCCCATGATATAAACTACAACCGTAGGGTAAACCGATTTCCCAATTGACTCCAGAACAATTACAATCTTTCCAGCATATTTCTTTGCAGTCCGCGAAGCTAAGATTCTTGAAGGTATCATTATAGAAAGAGGTCAAACCAGGCCGAGTGTTCGTGATTCGCTTTCTAAACTTGTCACCGTCCCTCTTACTGTTACTGTTAATTCAGACGGTGAAGATTAAAGGGAGGGGACGAAGATTTAGCGGCTAAGAAAGCGATGTGCAACATTTAGTTCGTGTTTGGAGCGGGACTGTACTGTGTACGCGGCATTAGGGGATTACTTTTTTTATTTTGGGAAAATATATATTCAGATGTTTTTTACCGTTGTAGGACATGTTGGTTGTTATAGAAACATTCTCTCCCTTTATGCGATTCTTGTCTTTGTGTCTTCTGTGTTTATGTCTCTCCCTTTCTCCCTTCTTCTGTGCTCAAAACGTTCGAATCTCTCGTACAACTATCACACGTTTATTTTAACGTAACAAATTAGTATCAAAGCAGTCGAGTCTGGGAACCTATCATGGCAGAAGGAATACGAGGGGCGGAAAATCGTAGGCTGGAGGAAACCTTAAAGGGTCTCATGGAAGCTCAAGGGCGGCAGGAGAGGATGTTACGTGAGTTGCAAGAACGAAGTGAGAAGGTGCTTTCCGAGGTGCAAAGTCAGACGGATAAGCTAGAACGAGAGATGAGTGACTTACGCTCTTCCTCTCCCCCGGAGGAGCTAAAACAAGGAGAAGGCAGTAGTTCGTCCGACCCTCCATGGAAAGGGGTGCAAGTACAACCGAGCAAGGATGACGCTGGAACCTCTGCTAGACTGGGGAGGATCGACTTCCCAGTCTTTGATGGAGATAACGTTACATTGTGGGTGTATTGTTGTGAACAATTCTTTTATATAGACCAAACACCAGAGAACATGAAGGTAAACGTAGCGATCTTACACATGGTTGAACAGGCTCAAGAGTGGTACCGTCTATTCACTCGAAATAGCAGTTTGATGCCGAGATGTTCGACGACCCTGTGGGTGATTTTAAGGAACTAAAATAATCGGGGACAGTCTTGGAGTACTGCACACAGTTTGATCATTGTTCAAACCACTTGGCTCTTACTGAGGAGTACTTGGTAGGTTTCTTTGTGAGGGGGTTGAAACCTGCGATTGGGGTAGCAGTGAAACTTCATGAGCCTCAGTCCCTCCATCAGGCTTACAATCTGGCAAGAAAGCAGGAAGCCATCCTTGCGGCAACAGGACATTCCGTGATGAATCGACAAACGACTGCTAAAACGATGCATGGGAGTAAACCTGTTTTTCCTACACCTGGTCGTAACCAAACCAGTACTGTTGGGATATTACCAACACCCGTAAACATACGATCCTCGTCGGGGAGAGTGTCTTCGTCGTCGAAGTCAATCAGTAGTAGAGATTTTGATGAAAAGAGAGCCAAAGGCTTATGTTTTTGGTGTGATGAGAAATACACTATTGGTCACTAGTGTAAGAAGCGTCAGTTGCAATTTTTTTGGGTATCGAATGATGGATGTCATGATCCGGATTCGACAGCAGTGGAGGAGGCGACAATGCGGGAGGAGGAAATGAGTAACGAAGGTCCTATGATCTCTATGCAAGCTATGACTGGCTTTCCAAGGGAGTCTGAGTTTAAACAGATGCGTCTTATCGGAGATTACCAACACAGACAAATTCATATTCTGATTGACAATGGTAGTACCCACAATTTTATGGATGAGGCCATGCTAAAAAAGGGAACGTGTGACCTTCAAGATATACCCCAATAACCATTAAGGTGGGAGGTGGGTTACTGTTACAATGCACGCAACGCTGCGCCAACTTTGTTTGGACTATGCGAGGGGTGCAGTTTTGCATGGAGGCATTGGTGTTGTCATTAGGCGGTTGTGATGTAGTGTTGGGAGTCCAGTGGCTGGTGGGGTTGGAGGACGTATTATGTAATTTCCGCACGAGGACTATGAAATTTATGTGGGAGGGGAGGCTGGTCACACTTCAGGGAGGCCCGGAGGGAAGACCCCAGGTGATTTTAGGGAAGGGCTTGCAGAAAACACTGCAAGGTTCGGTAGAAGGGAAGCTCTTGATGATTCAGCTATCAACACCGTTGGAGTATCAATTCCAACAGATGAGATTAACGGAGGAACAAGGTAGTGTATTTGATGAACTTAATGTGTTATTGGCTAACTTTGCAGAAGTGCTCCAGGAGCCGACCACATTACCTCCAGATCGTCCATTCAATCACCAAATTGTGCTAAAGGAGGGAATCAACGCGATTAATGTGAGGCCCTATCGTTACTCAGGGGCGCAGAAGAGCATAATTGAACAGGAGGTGCAGAAGCTAATGCAACAAGGGTTCATCCGGCACAGCTACGGACCATATTCCTCACCGGTGGTTTTGGTGAGGAAAAAAGACAATTCATGGCGGATGTGTGTGGATTATCGGGAGCTGAACAGGTTCACGATAAAGGATAAATTTCTGATTCCCCTGATTGAAGAGCTATTATATGAATTAAACGGAGAAATTTGGTTCTCGAAGCTGGATCTGCGTTCGGGTTATCACTAGATCTGAATGCAACCCGAAGGCATCTCCAAAACGGCATTTAAGACGCACGAAGGCCATTACGAGTTTTTGGTAATGCCTTTCGGCTTAACAAATGCTCCATCAACATTTCAACGGTTGATGAATGAATTATTTAGACCGCACCTTCGGCGATTCATCCTTGTTTTTTTTGATGATATACTGGTCTACAACCCCTCATTGTCGTCCCATGTAGAGCATTTATCTCTGGCGTTGCAAACCTTATTGGACAATCAATTATATCTCAATGGAAATAAGTGTGTATTCGGGGCTAGACAGGTTGACTATTTGGGCTATACCATTTCGGAAGCAGGGGTGGCAACCGACTTGCGTAAGGTCAGGACGATTGAAAACTGGCCAGCTCCGCAATGCACGAAGGAATTGCGTGGGTTCTTGGGCATTACCGGATATTATAGAAGATTTATTAAGAATTATGGGACGATGGCTAAACCATTAATGGAATTGTTGACTAAGGAAAACTCCGGCCAATGGATGTCAAACAGGGTCGAACAGAGTGCCTTTAAGTCTTTGAAGAAAGCCATTACGACAGCTCCGGTGCTCGCCCTGCCAGACTTTTCTAAGCCTTTTATTATTGAAGCCGATGCGTGTGGTCAGGGAATTGGGGCAGTGTTACAGCAGGAGGGGCATCCCATTGCCTATCTGAGTAAGGCATTGGCACCGAGACACCTGAGTTTGTCAACATATGAAAAGGAGTTCCTGGCGGTGATCAAAGCTATTAAGCAGTAGCATCACTATCTAACTCCTCGTCCATTCATAGTTCGAACGGACCACCGCAGTCTCAAATATTTATTGGAACAACGATTATCGACCCCCTTTCAACAGTCATGGTTGCTGAAGCTTTTGGGTTATGATTTCGAGGTGCAATACAAGAGCGGCAAAGAGAATGCTACGGCGGATTCTCTCTCCCGTATAACGAGTGCGGAAATATTTTCAATGTCAATATCTCAGGTCCATAGTGAACTGGTTGGGGAGATTAAGCGTAGTTGGCAAGCAGATACGAATATCCAAGGCTTAATTCGGACATTAGAGGAGGGTAAGTTTACGACCAATGCCTATGAATGGAAAGGGAGATTGTTACGGTGGAAGGGACGGTTAGTGATTGGAGCTAACCCACAACTCTGGCAACAAATCATCAGTATCAGTCATGACGATGCCATGGGGGAACATGCGGGAGCGGTAGCTACAATCAAGAAATTACAGACTCTATTTTTTTAGAAGGGTATGAATCGGGATGTCCGCAATTATGTCCAGCACTGCATGGTTTGCCAAAGGAACAAATTTGACAACGCTGCCTATCCGGGGCTTCTGCAGCCAATTCGGATACCTGAAGGGAGTTGGAGGGAGATTATCATGGATTTGGTGGAAGGGTTACCATCGTCGAAGGGTAAGTCTGTGATTTTGGTGTTCGTTGATCGATTTACAAAATACGCCCATTTTATTTCTCTCAAACACCCGTATTCTACTCCTGATGTTGCTGAATTATTCCTCAATAACGTTTTTAAGTTACATGGTATGCCTGAATCTATAATTAGTGATCGGGATCTGGTGTTTTTGAGCAAATTTTGGCAAGAGCTTTTAAGGTTACAGAGCGTCAAATTGAAGTTGTCCACCGCATATCACCCTCAAACCGACGGTCAGACAGAGGCGGTGAACAAGGTTCTGGAAACATATTTACGTTGTTTTTGTAAGGAAGCACCACAAAAATGGGGGGAGTGGTTAGCGCTGGCCGAGTGGTGGTACAATACGACCCATAAGGCAATCATCAATTCTACCCCATTTGAAATCTTGTACGGGTATCCGCCTCCGGTGTATACGCCGTATGTGGCTGGGGATTCGAGGGTCATGGAAGTTGACAAGGTGTTGCAGAGTCGGGAGGCAATGTTAAACCTCACTCGATTCCATTTACAGAGGGCGCAGCATCGTATGAAATAGCACGCAGATGCTCGACGGTCCGAGCGTGAATTCCAAGTGGGCGATTTTGTTTTGCTGAAGCTTCAGCCTTACAAACAATTTTCTCTTCGACGCAGATGCAATCAAAAACTATCGTCGTTGTATTATGGTCCGTTCTGTGTGATTCAGAGGGTGGGGCAAGTGGCTTACAAACTGGACCTGCCGGCCCATGCAACGATCCATCCGGTATTTCATGTGTCACAGCTGAAGAAGGCCCACGAGAATCAACCCCGGACGGCGGCATCCCTACCAGAGTTCTTAACGCTTGTTGAGAGGGTTCCAGTGGCAATTCTGGATCGCAGGATCACTAAGAGGAATAATCGTGCTGTTACCCACTGGTTGGTTCAATGGTTGGATGGGGAGAAGACAAACGCTACCTGGGAGTTTGTTTTTGATTTGCAGAAACGTTTTTCGGAGATTAATTTGGTTGACAATGATATTAAGGGGAAGGGGATTGTTACTGTTAATTCAGACGGCGAAGGTTAAAGGGAGGGGACGAAGATTTAGCGGCTGACAAAGCGATGCGCAACGTTTAGTTCGTGTTTGGAGCGGGAACGTACTATGTACGCGGCATTAGGGGATTACTTTTTTTTTATTTTGGGAAACTATATATTCAGATGTTTTCTACCGTTGTAGGACATGTTGGTTGTTATAGAAACATTCTCTCCCTTTCTGCGATTCTTGTCTTTGTGTCTTCTGTGTTCCTGTCTCTCCCTTTCTCCCTTCTTCTGTGCTCAAAACGTTCGAATCTCTCGTACAACTATCACA
>JANSVB020000426.1:130680-142989 GCA_025504935.2 Erythroxylum haughtii | reverse complement strand
ATTTATATTTGATGCCGTGTGGATTTTAGTTGGTTGCTCGGTAGTGCACCTTTATCGTGGGTTACGTGTCGGAGCGATCTGCGGGCGTCCCGATGTGTACCCTACGGTAAGGGGGCGCTACAAGTATAGAGTTGTGCTAAGTGCAAGAGAGTTCACATAGGATCATATTGGTGACCCACTAGGATCAGTCAGGCATGCTATATTTGTAAAGGGCAGAGGCATTTATAGAGCAGTTATCTAACAATAGGGAGGAATTTAGGATTGAGAGCATAGGAGACAATATGTTGTCAGAGTAGTGCTTTTGATTAAGGTAGAGTTGGTAGTAGAGGTAGTGGTAGAGGAGTTAATGTGGACCAATAGCGGTTACATGTACTAATGGGACATCCTAAACACAAGGTCATACTTAGATAAGGATATACCATATAACGAGAGAGGAGGCACCCACAACAAACAACATCATTTTAGGTACAATTTCATTATTTGAATTGAGGCCTATATGTTAGTAGAGCAATGATTTACACATTCCTAAATCCTTTTAATATTTGCCTCTATAGTTTTGGGGGAGGTTAGTCTATTAGGATATGACTTGAGAGTATGATTGCTAGTGGGAGACTATATGGAAGTGAATAGTGTAAGGAGGGGGATGCCAGTCAGGATCAGTGGAGTTAAGCTACTAGCTAACTTGATAGTGATGGATTCGAGGGAGTTTGATGTCATTCTTGGGATGGATTGGTTGGCATAACATCATACTATAGTAAACAATTATGGAAACAAGGTAAAGACAGAGTCTTCGGGTAGACTGAAGGTGATATTTGTGGATAATAGTATAGTAGTTCTAGCATGTACCATCTCAGCCATGACTATTAGATGACTAATATTTAATGGATGTGACGCATATCTAGCTCATATTACATATACGAGGGAGAAGAGTTCCGAATTAGAGGATACTCCTATGGTAAGGGAATTTTTAAAGGTATTCTTAGATGATTTATTAGGTTTACCACCTCAATAGGAGATAGATCAGTTGAGGTGAGCTATCATATTTTTCAAATTTGACTTGAGATCAGGATATTAGCAGTTGAGGATAGTTGTGTCAAGTAATTCCAAGATAGCTTTTCGTACTTGATATGGCTATAATAAGTTCTTATTAATGCCTTTCAAGTTGACTAATGCATCATCTGCATTCATGACATTGATGAACAAGACTTTTCAAAAGTATCTAAATCAGTTTGTGATAATGTTCATTGATGATAAATTAGTATATTCAAGGAGTAAAGAGGAGCATGAATAATATTTAAGTATTATATTACATATTCTTAAAGAGAGATATTTGTATGTCAAGTTGAGTAAGTGTGAATTCTGGATGGAGCGAGTAGTTTTCTTTAGACACTTGGTATCTCGAGAGGGAGAGATACCTGATAATGCTAAGGTAAAGGCAATTTTAGATTAGGAGCCACCTAAAAATACATTAGAGATAAGGAGTTTTTTTCATGAATTTTTAGGTATTATCGAAGATTTGTAGAAGGGTTTTTTATGATAGCTAACCCTTTGACTAAGTTTCCGAAGAAAGGAGTCTAGATTAAGTAGACCAAGAAATTTTAGTAAAGTTATGAGGAGCTTTAATGGAGATTGAATTTTAGCCTAATTTTGGTGCTACCATCAAATAGAGGAGGTTTTGAGGTATATACTAATGCTTTGAGGGTAGGTTTGAGGTCTGTATTGATGTAATAAAAGAAAGTGATATTGTATGCTTCTCGTCAATTCAGATCATATAAGTTGAACTATCCTACCCATAATTAGGAGTTAGCGGCAGTTGTGCATGTTATTAAGATTTACATATATTATTTGTATCGAGAAACATTTCGTATCTTTATAGATCACAAGATCCTCAATTATATCTTGACTCAGAGGGAGCTAAACTTAAGGCGGAGAAGATGGATCAAGCTGCTGAAGGATTGCGATTATATTATTGATTACCATCCAAGGAAGGTTAGTGTAGTGACAGATGCATTGAGTAGGAAAAGCTCAATCGTGATGGTTAGTTTAAGCAGACATAGTATGACACGATTTTTGGAGTTGAGGGCACCAGACATGAGATTGAAGATTAATTATATAGTGGTTTATTAATAACATTATAAGCTTAGATGGATTTAACAAATAGAATCAGATAGGCATAAGTTTAGGATTCCTATCTAATGCGAATGAGAGAGAGTGTGTAAAAAAGAAAGGAGATTAAATTTTGAGTGAGAGTAGATGGAGAGTTGTTGAGTGGGAGATGAGCTTGTGTGCCAAATATTAAAGGACTACAAGAGGAGAGTCTGAGGGAAGCTCATGGTGCACCATATACTATGCATCATGTTACTACAAAAATGTATCAGAACTTGAGACCTTATTACTAGTGGTTGACAATGAAGAGAGATGTGGTAGAATTTGTGTCGAGGTGTTTAACCTATCAGCAAATCAAGGCAGAGCATTAGGCTCCATTAAGGAAACTAAGACCTATATCATTCCATCATAAAAGTGGGAATGGATTTTACAGTAGTGTTACTGAAGACTAGACGTAAACATGATTCAATTTCAGTAATTGTGGATAGGTTGACTAAATCAACTCATTTCTTACATGTACAACAGACAACCTCCTTGGACAAGCTCACCAAGTTGTACGTTGATAAGATTGTAAGGTTATATGAGGTTATAGTGTCCATCTTCCCAGTTTCGGATGAATTTACAGATAACTTTGAGGACTAGGTTAAAATTGAGTAATACAATTTGACCCTTATTCAGATGGACAGTCAGAGCATATAATTCTGATGTTAGAGAACTTGATACGAGCTTGTGTGTTGAATTTTAAAGGTGTTTAGGATAGATATCTACCTTTGATGTATTTTGCACATAATAACAATCATTAGTCTAACATCGATATGACAAAATTTAGGGCATTATATGGTAGGTGGTATAAAGATTTGATATGTTAGGATGTAAAGGGTGCCATATTGTTGGAAGGACCACAATAGGGATAGTAAGGTGATGCTTGAAGTAATCTTAGGATTGAGAAAAGAGATATGTTGATCAACATCATTGGGAGATAAAGTATGATATTGGAGCTATGGTATTTCTATAAGTATCATCCTATAGAGGGATTTTAAGGTTTGGTAGGAGAGAGAGGCCATGTAAGATTGTATAGTAGCTTGCATATTAGCCTTACCTTCAAAGTTATCATAGATTCATGAAGTGTTCTATATGTCAATGTTGAGACGATACCAATTGGTTCCTAGCCATGTTATATCGAAGTATGAGATCAAAGTTATAAAGGATATGAATTACAAAAAGGAGCTTGTGGATATCTTGGATAGACTAATGATGAAATTAAAGAGATAGAAGATTCTGACGGTAGGAGTTTTGTAGAGTCATCATAATTCTCTGAGAGAGGCTAATTGGGAAATAAGAGATGAAGTTCGACGATAGTATCCTTATTTTTCTAAATCCTCAGGTATGTAATTTAATTTTGAGGATAAAATTCTTTTAAGGGGGAGAACTGTAAAGCCTTTAAAATCTAAACTTTATTTAAAAACCAGCCCATTGAATAAAGTGGTAAAAAGAGAGTAATTTTGGATTATTAAGTATAATTGAGTTTTAAAATTTTCTTAAATAAAGTATAATAGAATTTTGTAAATTGCTGGGTCTGGAGAATGAACTAGAGAGTATATTAGACCAATCAAATAGTTGAGTTAGAAAATCAGATAAAAATAAGCTTAAACTATACCTTTATAATGTTTTGAATTAGTAATTAATTAAATTAATGATTAATAATTAAATATGTGGATTTATGAAACATATGACTTTTATAAGAATTTTATTTATTAAATAAATAATTGACAAGATACAAAATGTTCATTATTTATATTTTGATATGTCTTATGATGTGTATTGTCAGATAATTTGACTTATTTTATATAATTTTCAGTTATTCATATGTATAATAAATAATATTAATGTAAAATTAATCGTGTTTATAAAATGAGATAAAAACTGGTTTATAATGATTTAATAATAGAATGTGAAAATAATGAATATGTGGCTTGCCTATAATAGGTTATATTCGATAGTCATAGATTGATGAATTGTTGAGATACGGGCGAATTGTGGCTAGGTGCCTGTCTGTGAAGTAGGTATCGAGGTATTCTAAGTTCCGAAGATGCCCTGATGTTGATGGTTAGATGTTGGAATGGTATCGGAATATCCTGAGTCTTAGAGATATCTTATGTCAATAATTAGGTACTGGTAGCAGAGTGCAAGATTAGATTGAGAATTGAAGTACCTTTTGTTAATATTTACACATATGATTATGTTTCCACTTAGAGAGTGATTATTATAAGTAGAGATGAGCCAAAAAAATCATTAAATGTAAATCTAATAAGTTAAGTTAATTTAGTTAATAAAGAGGTAAACATATAAATGTTAATAATTAAAGAATATTAGTATTAATCATTATTAATAATAAAACTTTGGATATTTGTTCAAGTGTTTGAACTTAATGAATATTGTATATTTTAATATTATATGTACAATTTATCTTTTCAATATATATTGAGATACTTGATTTTAAAGATACGGTAATGTTACTCTTACTAAATAAGCAGGTTCTCTCTTGCAGCTATATATATTTTTAAGAGATGAGAATATTGTCAATAATTTTAAGGCATGTGATTGACATTGTGAAATCTAGGTGGAGCCAACAGATCAAATCGAATACAATTGTTTTATTGTATACATTTTTAAATATGACATTTGAATGGTTATACTTGCACAGATAATTTTTGTGATTAATGAAAATTATTTTTTAGACTAATGAAAATTTTAGTAATTAATGATATAATTAAATAAAATATGATTTAATAATTTTGAAGGGTCACAGTTTATGACTGATAACCATTGCCTTTTTACAAAAACCGACGGTGATGCTTTCCTTGCTCTACTCATCTACGTTGGTGACGGGATACTAACAGGAAACGATGAGGCATCCATTGAGTTGATTAAACAGGCTTTGGATAAACAGTTTACTATTTAAGAAGTTGGTGATGTTAAATACTTTTTTGTCGGTCGTTCATGGCATCTTTATCAGTCAGACCAACTTTATCCCAGAGATTATTATTCATGATATTGGTTTGGAAGGGATGAAAGGTGTCAATTACCTGTGCCTTGGTCTTGGATTATTTATTGTTATTTAACGTTCTAGTTTGGATGGGGATTCTTCATATAAGTTACAGGCTGGTACATATATTTGAGATCCAGGTAATCTTATTAGATTCATTTTCTCAGTAATTAAGTTATTGTTAACAGACACCAACTATGCAAAACATATCATTTCCAAGCCAACATGAACAAGCAACGACGGAGCTACATGGGGGCAGTGGTACACTGGGCCCCTAAAGTTTTTTAAAAAATTATTTTTTAATATATATATATATATATAACGGAGTTATTTAAGAGTCAGTGGTACACTGGGCCCCTCAAAATTTAAAAAAAATAATATTCGGACCTTCTTATATTAAATTTCTGGCCCCGTCAGAACAAGAGTATCAGAATGAGCATGTATGTATTTTGGGATGTATGTATGATTATATGGTTTTGATTATGGGATGTCTCCATAATACATGAGATGGTGGTATTTAGATACCAAGGAGATCGTTTTTCACTGCATTGCACGATTGTTGTAACTGTTTTTCCTAAGAAAAATGAGAAGAAAGTTCGCAGATTCGAAATACAATTGGACATTCCACATGGAACCGAACATCCTGACTCTTAATCACGATTCCAAGCCCATTCAAAGCTGAAACGCCCCATATTTGATCATTCTCTCAATGTAGGCGACTTCAAATTACGAGTCCAATCCTAATTGATTTATCTTTGTTATGTCTAACATTAGCTGGAATAGGGCCTGACTCAATACGGCCAAGGCCTAATTCCGTATCCCGTCATCAACAACGGCACTTGGTCTTTAATTTAATGAAAATAAAGGAACGCATATGTAATTTTTCTTAATTCCTCCGGATAAGTCATTTGCTCTTTTTTCTTTACAGAAAATAGGATTAATATGTTGGAAGTTAAGGTGAGGCAATTTTTTTAAGTGGCCTCAAAATTAGAGACTGAGGTTAGTAACTTTTCATTCCACCGTTCACTTTTCACTACCACAATATTTATAAAGGTAAAAAGAAAAGAAGAAAAACAATGTGGCTAATATCCGTATTATACGTGAATAATAACACTTAATACAAATTTTGATATCACGCAGAATTTGAAAAGATTCAATAATATACAATTCTTAACTAATAGAAAGTTTGTTTTCAACCCTATTATATACTTAGCCTAATAAAAATGTATCATGTGCAATACCTAATTATAACCAAATTTTCAATGACAATCAGATTAGAAAAAGAAAAAACTAATTGAATTCTTTAAAAGTGTCTCTTCTATTTTATATGTAAATTGCATGAGGTGGGATGTTTCAAAATTTATATTCCTAATAAACATGCAAATAAATACGGGATATGTGGTATTGCTAAACAATAAAAGGAGGGACAGAAAGAGAACAGCCAAGAGCCAAAAATGGAGAGAATACAATCGAACAAAATTAGAATGACCTATAAAGTCAAAGTTGACTATGTCTACCATTACCATAGCATGTTGTGTGATGAAAGCATTGTGCAATGGTGAATTGGGATCCCCGTCATTTATCTTCTCTACTAGGTCAATTTCTCCGGGAATAAGAAATTCAAGTTTCAAACATTCCAAGTCATGTCAGTGATATCTCAACTTGTTAAAGAGATTAACTTCTTGGACCATTCTTATTGCTTTTGATATCTTGCGTGCTAAGCATGGGATGGGAGGTGAGGAACACTCAGATACAAGAGTCGAAGGAGGGCTGGTAGGTTTGGCTGAATGATGCATTTTCATTTTTGCATCGTTGGTTTTTTGAACATGGCCAGGCCACATGACATGACTCCACGAGCATCTTGGGTCAAAATTTTGGGATATTCTCGTCTAGGAAGCAAAAGCTGGCAAAACCATGTGAGTTCGAGGCACCTAATTGCTATAATGCCATTGGAAGTGTAGTATTGCTACATGTCAAACAATTAGCAGACTTTTTATGGATGCCCAGTTGTTCAGCTCTGCAATTTTCCTCAGAGAACAAGCCTTCCTTAGCTTGAGTGCTACCATCTCCCATTCACATGATGCATTTTTATCTACGGGAATTTAAACTCTATTAAATAAGAATGTGCTCTTACTTGTCAACAATTAAATCAAATTTTGGGTAACCGTTCATATTTATTTGATCAAGTTTATGCTTATTTTTTGTATAATTTACTGTTGATGCTAATTTGTAAAATTGGAGAAATACTAAAGAGAAAGCATTCCCTTTAATTAGTGAAAGATTTTATGTATGTATAATCAACACTACTTCTAAATAATGTAAAACATTAACTCGTAATTAATATAAAACATTAACCCCTAATTAACACTACTCCTAATTAAATTAAAATTTTAACTTCTAACTAAAATAAAGTGATTTCTATTTATAATTGTATTTCAAATAATTGCCCTTAAGTTGGCACATGCACTGAATGCCAAACTTGTCATGGAAGTATTTAAGTTGTTATCGTCCAAAAGCTTTGGTGAAAATATTTGTCTATTGAAACTATGATCTTATATGCAATGTAATCAAAAACCGAACTGAAGTAATAGATTTGACTTAAAATAGTATTAACAGTTTGGTTTCATTTAATAACCTCTATATATGAAAATTAACCAGAGATGAGCTGACTGGGTTTTTTTTGGAAACCTCAGCTGTCTTGCTTCTCCTTTCATTTTCAGGAATCTGGAAATAGATTAATGGGTGAAGAGAATAGCAAAAACCCACGTTCTTTTTTGCCACTTCCCTTCCCTCACCTCTCCTTTAGCCATTCTTTAGTCATCTCTCTCTCACAAAAATCCCACAAGTCCTTTACCAATATCATTATACCCATGTTCTTCATCTCTCTTTTATCTTAGGTCACAAATACTAGCGGTTTATTTGTTTTGTTTTGAAACTTTCGTCAATGGCTACACCTATTTCTATTCTTCTCTAAGAACCCACTAAGACCAAATCCTTTCATCAACCTAAACCTGTAAATAGTAGTATTCGAGGAAGAAAACCCAGCAAATGCCTACCTTGCAAGCAATATCCTCCCTAAAGAGGCATAGATGTGGCTCAACTTGAGCTTTTAAGGGTACAATGATGGAGAAAGACGATGATCGAATAAAAAAAATCAAAAAGTAGAGAAATAGACGACAACAACTATTAACAAGTGAAATAATTGTTCTTGCCTGCATGGGTAGCTCAACTGGTCCTCAGAAAGGTTGTTGAGTGTCAAGAGTCTCAGGGTCGAGTTCCAGTAGTAGTAGCAGTGTGGGAGTTTCATCCAATATGGTAGCTTCTTGTACACACCAAACACTAGACCGTCTTTTTAAAGAGTTGAGTGACATTAAACCATGATTTACCCCCATCATTCTGTTGGGTCAGGGTGTGAGGGTGTTTGGGGTGGACGATATCAAGCGAAATAATTGTTCTTGAAATATGGGTATACACTATTCAGTAAGAAAACAAGATATGTTTATGGGATTTGGTAATGACTTTCTTTCAATGACAAGAGAAAAGAGGAAATTTTTGAATGGTTAAAAAACTTGAATAAATTATGTGCATATATATATACATATAAATAACAAAAAGATGATATTGTAAAAAAAACTTATGTATTAATACACAAGTTATATAAGTTATATAGACACATTTTAAATTTTATATATTAAACTAAGACCTTTAGGAATATTAAATTATAATAAAATTATTTAATTCCTTAAAAATAATATTTACAATTTATGTTTAGGATTTTAATATTAAAAAAGACAAATATCAAAACCAACTAATTAATGAATTAATGAATTTATTTTTAACAATAGGAGTTATTATTTATTAAAATAAATTGAAGGAAATTGAAAAGTTGATTTAATTCAAAAAATTTACTTTTCATTTACTATATACCAGTTTTATTGCAGTTTCATACCCGTTGAATCTTTAAACCTTAAACATTTCCTTTGGCTAGTTCGATATCCTATTCGATTTTTAAAACATTAACTTTAAATTGCTCTCTGACATAGTGACAATCAACCTCTATATGTTTTATACATCCATGAAACACCGAGTTAACCGCTAAATGGATAATAGACTGATTATCATAAAAAAGAGTTATGAGTTTACGATGAATCATACCTAAAGAAGCTAATAAAGATTTCAACCATATCATCTCACTGGTAATAGCAGCCATTGCCCTATACTTGACCTTCATACTTGACCTTCACTGATGATCTGAGCATAATACTTTGTTTCTTCGTCAGTGAACGATGTGAAACAGGACAACTCATCTAATTTAAGTCCTAGAAAACTCAAAGTCATAAATCATTGTCAACCTGAAGGAGAATGCCTTGACCTTGTTGCCTCTTAATATATCGCAAAATGCACATAGCTGCCTCAAAATGCTCTTTATAAGGTGCTTGAGCAAATAACAGTAACATATAGACCGCGTACGAAATCTCAGACCAAGTGATTTTCAAATAGATAAGACGTCCCACTAGTTACCGATAGCACGAATCATTCGCCACTAATTCACCATTGGCTAAGATTAGATGGTGTCTTTGCTCCATCAAAGTGTTCGCCAATTTACTTCTAAGTAGGTCCCTATTTTAGACATTATGTCCAAAGCATATTTTTGTTGACATAATAATAACTCCTTGGACAAGCGGGTCAATTCAATCCCTAAGAAATCTTCAATACTCCCAAATCTTTAATATTGAAGCATTTATGCACGTAGAACTTAAAAGTTAGGGATGACAATTTTTGACCCGTGGTCTAAATTTAGTTGTTTTCAATTGGCCAACCTATGGGCCAGACCTAAGCCCAGACAAACTCGAAGTTCAATTATTATAAGTAAAACAACATCGTTTTAGTTAAAAGAGTTGAGCCTCAGGTAAGCTTGAGTCTGAACAACTTAAACCCTGATCTAATTAAAAAAATGATTATATATTTTTAATTTAAAAAATAGTTTAAAACTTAATAGGGGCTGACCTATGGACTAGTCCATTGCCATCCTTATTAAAAGTCAAACAAGAAATTGTATCGTTTCCCATCAAAATTATGTGGTTCACATATGTTAATAATCCCAAAAATAACAAAACCATATATCTTTAGTACTATTGTTGATTTGGAGAACTAATTTTGGGAAGCCTAGCGTAATCTATAAATCGACTTGTATAATCGTCAAACTTTATTTTCATACTTATCCTGAATCTAAGAGGAAGCTTTATATATACTTCCTTTTTAAATCTCCACGAAAGAATGTGTTGTTAACATCCATTTGATCTGACTCCTAACCTAGCACAACTGCTACGGATAGAAAAATACAAATGGTCACGAGTTTATCAACTGGCACAAATATCGTGTAAAAATTGATACCTTTAATTTATGGAAACCTTTTGCCACTAGTCATGCCTTATATTGCATAAAAGTCCTCTTTGAGTTGTACTTAATCTTCAATACCCACTTATAGTCAATTGACTTCTTTATAGGCAACAAAGTCTCAAAAAATTATATTTTATTAGCTTTAAGTGCGAGAATTTCTCAAGCCATTGCATTACGTTATTTTATGTTTTTCATTAAAGTCTGAGGTTATGACTGTCAAAAATGCCCGATGAGATGAGAAAAATTATCAAATCTAAAGGATAAGGAGTACTTGAGGAGCTTTCATATTATGGTGGCTTCGAAGGGTGTGAGAAATTTTTTCCAAAAATGGCCTTGAATTTCACTTAATAGTAGAATAAAGAATATAGTCATTCACCATAGTCTACTCTCTATTTTTTAAGCTTTAGCAATCTCTTAAGAATTACTCACATTGTCCTTTAACTTATATTTTCGCTCTTGATTTTTTCTTCTGTCTCGTTTCCTCAAAGAAGTGATCAATATCCTAAATTTAATGCTCAATTTGTTCATCACTTTGAGCAAAAGGGAACACATTTTTATAAAATGAAAAATCATAAGTATAAAAAGAAAACACCCTTTTCAAGGTCATAAAACCTCCAACCTTTCTTCTCATGTAGGTATCTTACAAAGATACATTGCCTACTTCTAGGCTCGAATTTATCCTTTAGTCTTGAATTTTTATGCACATAACACATGCAACCAAACACTTTAATATATTCGCAGGATGACCTCACACCAAACAAAATCTCATGTGGTGATTGTTTGTTTAATTTAACAATCAACAATTTTTTTAATCAGATAAGTCATAGTCAAAACACATTCTTCCCCAAAACAATAGGTAAAGCATTTGAAATAGCAGCACCCTTGCTATCTCCAAAATATTCCTATGCTTATGTTCTACTCTCTTATTTTGTTGTGGTGTATCCATGCAACTAGTTTTACGAATAATATCCTTCTTTTTATAGAATTCTTGCATTGGCCCCAAATCAAACTTTAACTCATCATCACTATGTATGCACTTAATAATCTTCCCAAATTAAGTTTTGAACAATTTGTAGAAATCTATTAGTTATCGATTAGCCTTGCTTTTTTTCAATAAATAAACCCCAAGTGCATTACTAGATCATTCAAAATAATACTAAAGTATGCAGTATAAGATGACACCTCAAGGTAAGGCCTTTATAAATCATAGTGTATAAAATCAAAACAAATTGCAGCATTGTAAACATTCAATAAGAAAGGATAGCGAGCTTGTTCGGCTCAAAAACAGGCATCACAAATATTCTTGTTCTTAAAATCTATCATGTTAATATCAGGAATAAAAGATAAGTGTTGTCTTAACTGATGTTTAAGATGTTAATGCTAGACTATGAAGAAGTCCACTCTTTTTGTATTCATAGCCAAATGGAACATTGTAAACTTAAAATAATAGACCCCTTATAAAGCTCACCCACTCCAATTGACATTATCAAGAAATGATTTTATATTATACAAAGCACATTAGTGAAAACAATTTGACAATTTAACTCAACAATCAACTAGTATATGGAAACCAAATTGCAAGTCAAACTAGGCACATAAAGGGCATTAATTAAAGTCACGTCTTGACTTATTATAACTTGATTCATCTTTGTCACGATTTTCTTGGCTCTATTGGGCAAAATTGCTAGTAGAGATGCTGGTGTTTTTGACATCACACATCAAATCCAAGCAACTTGTCATATGATTAGATGCCTCAT
>JANSVB020000426.1:108203-125834 GCA_025504935.2 Erythroxylum haughtii | reverse complement strand
ATTTGTCTTTATTATTTTCAGTTTCCTGTTCTCAAAGTTCTTTATCGGCCACAGGTTATATGATTTTACTGATGTTGTTTGTTTCCTGGATCTCTAAACTCTTTGATGATGAGTGTTAGTTTTGTCTTCAAGATAAAGTTTAAACATCTGGACTATATATTTAAAGAATTATCAGCTAAGACTGTTTCATTATTTTTTTTTCCTGTAATTTCCTTCATCAAGAAGATAAGTACAATATATCTCTAATGATAATCTTATTTGTTTCTAATATTTGAGCTTAATTTATTGGTCCTTAGAAGCTATTCTCGTATGAGTGTTTTCAGCTATTACTGACTTGTGCATAAATGCAGATTACATCACTATATGGCGGTCCATTGGAATTCCTTTTTGTAGTGGAAAGTGAAGAAGACCCTGCTTATCATGCTGTATCTCGCTTGTTAGCTGATTTCAAGGTAGATTTGAAGGATTAATGTATTATTGTGTTGAAAATACTGGTTATTCAGGACAACTAACAAATGATATCGATTGTAACAAGTCATGTGTTCATGGTTTATGCAGAGCATAAGATGGTCCTGTATTTCAAATTCATTATCTGTTCTAGAAGCTTATCTTTCTATTGGAGTTTACTACACTCTGTTTGCTTCTACTGTTATATGAACTGCTTTCACCTTTCTGAAAATAATGGTGATTGCTTTCATTACCGAAGAATGTGTTCATATTCTTTGTAAATCTCTGAGTATGTCATTGGCATTGCTATCCTCATACTTCTATTGGCATCTGGAGTATTTGCCTAAACAACTTCTTTCCTGACCCTTAATCATTTGTTACCTGGCAGGATGAAGTTGAAGCTAAAATTGTTGTTGCTGGTTTGTCAACAACATGTAGTCAGAAGATTCATAATCAGTTGGTACTTAGCAGCCTACTTCTTTTAATTATTGATTTGTATTTTAACCAACATTAGTAAACTTTTTCTTTTTTCCAAGTTTTAGTCTACTTCACTTGAAAGATGTAGTGAACTCATACTTTTTGTTATTTTCATATCTAGGACCTTGTTATGACATGGTATCCTTTGTATTCTCACTTCAAGAAGCATGCTAGCATTCTGATACATTTATAATTGTGTTCTTATCAAGATTGGGGTGGAGCAAATGCATAAGGAGAGCAAGTACGTATTGTTTTTGGATGACGATGTTAGGCTGCATCCTGGGTCAATTGGAGCCCTCACTGCTGAGATGGAAAAGAATCCTGAGGTCTGGTTATTATTGTTGTGATGATACTTGCTGGTATATTGCTCAAAATTACTAAATAGATTTTATGATTTTAATATCTAGTAATGTCTGCAGATATATATTCAAACTGGATACCCTCTTGATCTGCCTTCTGGGAGCTTAGGAAGTTACTGCATCTATGAATATCATATGGTACAAAAACTTTTATGAGATTCCCTGATATTTTCCTTCATCATTATTAGTCTTATGAACTCCGTGTAGAAGGTGGACATTTTGTTGTATCTTGCACTCCTTTTTTTTTATGCTTTTCATCCTTTTGTAATCACTGTGCAGTTGTGGATCAACTTGTGGTTGTAATGGGGCCATACTTGGATAGTGGAAGAAAAAAATACCTTCCTCAAGCATCTTAGACTATAGAGAACATTTTCTTGAATCACAGTTAGAGATCATGCGGAAATCTCGAATTACCAATCGTTTAAAAAGTTTGCAAGTTCATGTTTAAACTTGTATTCAAGTTGCATTTGTCTTGGATGATAAATTTTATCTGAATAATAGGATTCATGTTCCTCTTTTTCTCAGTATCTACGTTGTTATTCTTGCTTTCACTTGAATTTGCTGGTGCAGTTATGTTTCCAGAAAATTGAATTGAAACTTTGAGCTATATTCTTGGGTATAATTGTGCTGGTGGTGTATACTGCAAATAACCATGTGGACTTCTTTTGTTTACAGCCTTGTTCAATGGGTTTTGCCACTGGTGGGAAAACATTCTTTCTTTGGGGAGGATGCATGATGGTTGGTATTCAAGGCTGTACTTTTGATTTTGTCTAGAGGGTTGAAATTTATCTAATTGTTTTAGTTTCTTTTCAGATGCATGCTAATGAATTTAGATATGACCGCTATGGTGTGGTCTCGGGACTTCGCGATGGAGGATACTCTGATGATATGACTCTTGCAGCTATAGCTGGTAAATGAAATTGTTTGCGTCTTTGTCTCTTGCACTTTAATTTTTTCATGTGATAAGCCATCATTCTTTTTTACGTCTGACTTTCCAATCTCTTCCCAGGGGCTCACAAGAGGCTTATTACATCGCCTCCAGTTGCAGTCTTCCCACATCCTCTTGCTAGTGACCTAAGTTTCTCAAGGTTTGTGATCGTCACTTGCTTAGACTAAATTGCACACAATTTTATCTCAAATTGTCTTCGTGTACTTCTATTCTAGGTACTGGAATTACTTGAGGAAACAAACATTTGTTTTGGAGTCCTACATGTCAAATGTTAACTGGTGGATGAATAAGGGATTGTTTGCATCTCACTGCTATTTGTCATGGGGTTTTGTTGGGCCATATCTTATGTCCATGACACATGTTGTAGCTGCACTATGCATATATATTCGAGGATATGCACAAGGCGAGACAGCCTTTATATCTAATGGTGAGTCCATTATGACTGGAGAACCGTTATTTTGGTTGGTTAGATGGAGCAATATTACATTATTCCTTTGCAGGTCAAAATTATAAAAAGGGCCATTACCCTGATATAGTAAAGAATATTCATTCAAAACATTCGTGTTGTCCTTGAGGACAGGTGCTCTTGACCCTTTTTAAAATATTCACTTTTTAGTGGATTTGCAGGAAAGCATATCAGCTCTATCCCATTACATTGGAAAACCAGGCTTGTGCCTTTATTTTTCTCAATAATCATGTTTGAAAGAAACTTTTCATTTTTTAAGTAAAAACATTGCGATTAGGATTATCCTTTATTCTCCACATTTTTCTAGGATTTCAGTGAGTAGATTTGATACTACCGTGAGTGGATTGGCAGTTGTGTTTCAAGACCCGATAATGTCTTAAGATACCTGACTTAGCAAATGCTCTTTTCATCGTTTGTATGTTACTCATGTGTCCATGATCATTTTCTACTTTGCTTTATCTTATGGAGTTAGAATTTAACTCCGAAAAATGTTTTGCATTTTCTGGCCAAAATGATAGAACTAGAGCTCAACTTTGATATCAATAATTTGCATCTTTTAAATTTGATTTCTTATGCTTAGAGCTTAGCAAATTACGTCCACAGGTTTGTTACTCGTCACCTGCCAAGCAATATGTACCTTTACGGAACTGTTCTCAATGTGGAACTTGACTAGGATAGAAGTTGAGCTGTGCAACATGCTATCCCCTGAGGCACCTCAATTATCATTAGCCACATATAACTGGGTCCTTGTGAGTATTTCACTTTATCATTTTTTTTTTACCGAGTGTATATGGTTGCACTTCTTTGGAAGATTCATGTTTGATAGCAAGATCCCTATTCCTGTTAAATTGTCCATGTATCTTGTATTTCCAGAAAAACTGTTCTCTGTAATTGTAGTCACAACAACTGACTTTGATTTTATTGTTTTTAACGTTGAATGTGGGTTCAGTGTCTTCTTGGACACCTTGCCTTAAAATTAGGATAATAACTTTTATAAAAAAGCAATGCTCAAAAGGGTTGAGCTCAGAATACAAGGTTCAACCTTGGAATGAAATAATGGAAATAGGAGCCGAAATATGTTATGTTAGGCGTTTAAATATTATGATGATGACTGGCACTTATCAAAAAAATATAATTTACATTGGTGCAGGTGTTCATAGCAATGCTGGTGGATAACTTTTTATATCCCGTATCTGCTTTCTGTTCACATTTTTCTCAGTCCATCAATTGGTCTGGTATAAGATACCACTTGAAGGGTGGGAAGATAAGCAAGGTATGTCAGTTTGGACCTTATGCCCAGTCATAGATATCCATATTGTGTCTCCATCTAAAAACCGTGTATAATTTAGAAAAAGCTGTATCAAAACTCGTAACAGACAGTCTACCTTAATGGTTTATATATAACATGAAGCACCGAATTACACCGGGAGTAAGAGAAGATCCGCTTCATTTTCAGTGCTTTAAATAAATCATACGATCTTATAACTACTTAGCAGCATCTATTTTGGTAAACAATTATGCAGATTGAGAGAACAAAGGATATGGGTCCTATCTACACAGACTTGGGAGGCAAACATTTAGGAAAGAAAGGAGCTCCTCCTAAAGCCACGTTCCTTGGCAGACTGGTGAGAAGTTTGGATCAGTGGAGACAACCTAAGAAATATGACGTCTAGAGATGATGTTGGTCATTTTCTAGCCAGGCTATTAAGATTCAATGGGTAACTAGGATTCATTTTCTTGGTTGGATATATCTCTTGGAATAGGTTTTGCATTAGGCCATTGTTGATTAATTCAAGTGATTTAGGCATTTTAGTCTCAATTTATTCAATTTGATTCCTTGACTCAACCCTCCTTGCAACCAGGGTTGATTTTGTAATCTGCAACAATTCGTTCTGTAATTTACGCCACTCTTTATAGTCTAAAATAGTCAAATGTGAGGTTGCAGTAGGGCATTGTTCATTCTCTGCAATTAAGAAATGGTTTAAGTACTTTTTTTTCAAGTTTGGGGTTAATTGAAATTGCGATTGCCTATTTATCTGGATCACTCGAGTAGAATTCTAATTCTTTCTCAAAGGGCTTCATCAATATATATATATATAGATATATAAATATGTGTTATTTTCTCAGCCGCATAATCTCCACTAATTTCAAAATCAAAAGCCACTTCATCTTCAACTCCTCCATTTGAAATTGTCAATGGTTGGATCAGTGGAAAGCAATTCAAGTAGTATCCTAATCACGAGAACTTGCTACCAGCAATTCATTTCTTTGGTTTCATTACCATCGCACTTGAAAACAGGTTTCAGAATAATTGCACATACTGAAGTTATTTAAAACCCAAAAGATTGAAAAATTTGAAATGAAACCATCCAGATACACGTCTGAAGCAATATTTATTTCCTGTCCTTCATATATCCTGATGTCGATTTCCTGTCAACCTACTGTCAAAAGTTAAATAAAGACGAAGTATGCTAATGATACAAGACAATGTTGTTGCATGGAAAGAAGAAAACCTGACAGGAGACCTGGCCTCTTTTGAGTAGAATTTCCTGAACAATTTCCTTAGCCAATGCCTGCAGTGACCTACTGCCGTAGATCTCCAATGTAGAAGTCATCAATCATATCGAAGACTCGGGTTGCATGCTGGGGCCTAAGAGACAAAATCGATTAGATCAGACCCACTGGAATGTATCTACCATAGCCACTAGTTTTCCTATATGCTGAGATTGAAGCCTGATAAACAGAGAGCTGACTTTTTTTTTTCCTTTTTTCTTTTGAGAAATATCACTCAATTGTAAGCAATTGGAACATTGCAAATCCTAATTGTAATCTTGTCCATACAGTGATCCATCTTTGCAGAAACAAGAAACATATAAATTCTTATGAACTTTATGCAGTCGGCTGACAGGTGCATACCCATAAAATCCTTCAGTTGAATCATCCCCAGCATGTGCTAGAATGGCATCACCACCTGGATGTTCTTCTACATAAGAAGTAACATCATAGACCTGTAGATAGAGAAAACAATGTTGAAGACATCGAGTATGAAACAAAGTAGATAATTCTTTTACATCATATCAGTATCATAGATGGTTCAAAGCACTGTATGGAAGATTAACTAAAACTAGTACCTTGTCCTTTATAATAATCCAGCAGTCGGTTCTCCTGTTATGCAATGAGACTTCAGCTTTACTGTAAGTTTTCGTTACCTAAGTGCAACAAGCAGCCCAGTAGAAATATCAGCGAGAGTTAATTGGCAGTTTGACGCAAATAATTATACAAGAATTAATTAAATCACCAGATGGGAAGAACAATAGTTTGAATCACACACGGAAAACATATGGAAAATTGTAATGGTATAAGATCTTAATTCCATGGTCCTAAGTCCATTCATCAATGACAAGGAGACGACTAATGAGAAGCAATTAGGACGGAAAGCAGACTCTTTCATATACACATTAAAGCTGGTCAATAACTCTATCATGAAAAATGAACTTTATACATAGCCACCGATGGCTCCAACCATTATCCTAAGCTTGAAGTCTTTCTATCCCTTTTTATCTTGGCAACAAGATTCTTTTAATTGACCATCTGCAAAGAACACCTACTTTTTACATAACATTTACGCATTCACACAAACAGGTAAAACTTCCCCAACTTAACCATTCATCAGACATGTGAAGCGAAAAGCAGTTTCACTCGAAATACTCTTAGGTAGGGCTTGAAATTTTTTTTCATTATCTACATCCTATTTCAATTGGATCATAACCATGCAATAATCAACACATTAGATACAACAAATGCCAAGAAGAGTGCTGCTATCAGTGCTAAAGCATTTAAGTCAAACAATTCAATCAACTTAATTCAAAGAGGAAACATAGGTATAAGCATATAACAATGCTTAGCACCAAGCGAGCTCCTACAGTCCATAATTTCCAACGCAGAACTATGCTTCACAAAATAATTTAATCAGATAGCTAAGAGAAAACTGAATACTCTTTTGACACCCTGCGACAAAGAGCATCTTAAAAGTATCACATCGAAATGAGAGAAAGGGTCAAATTTCTTTCATAATTTCCAAACTTCATAAACCATTCAGATCTCAAGGTCCAATTCTTAGTTACCTAAGTTTACAAGAAAGCAAGAGCCATCAGTCCATTTCATACACACACGAGAAGAAGCTTTGACTTTCAAGTTCTCTCAGCACTGGGCATAACAACTCTATGACAATGACTAGTGAAATTTAGGGATGTTTTACAGGTTCCAAGTATTACACGTACCTTAACTCCGCCTGAATTAGAGGAAGCCTTCTCTGTGTGAGCTGCATTGAACATACTTATACTAGTCAGAAGCTGCAAAAATGTCTCATTTTTCTAGGGTTCTGAAACTTTAAAGCGAACCAGTATATCAAATTGCTAAGGAAGAAACAAGAAAAGGAGAGCAGAGGTACCAAGTTTACGATATCGTGGAATTAGAAGAAGACCACCCAATAATACCCCCAATATCAGTGCCAGCACAGCCAAAACCATGCTTCAAATTCTGCAAAAGATGTTTTTCTATCTAAGTTTCCTTCCTTTTTCTGCAGAAACAAAACCAAGAAAACGACTTTATGATAATGTACTACGGATAAGCTTCAAATGAAACTGGAGTGAAGCATTCAAAAGAGCCATTCAGCAAAAGTTGTCATCTTTCTTCCTCAAAACTTGCGGAAGTTAAATAAATAAATAGATCTATATCAGAGACTTAGAATGAGTCAACTGTTTGTTAGAAGAGTGCTCCCACAGGGAAAAAAAAATCAACAGGGGTGTCATCACAATCTGTGCTTGGAAACTGACAAAGTTGGAGCAAATCCAGTGAGGTTTGTGGAACAAAACTCTCCATTTACAAATGCGCAAGTGTAGACACTTGTAGATAGAGAGTAAAGAAGTGTGAGTAACCTGTTATTGATTTGGATTGGATGCCTTTTGTTAATCTTTTCTTCGATGTCGCCGAAGAAAATACAATACAAGCAACTGTTGAGTTGTAACCCAGATTTCTCTATCAATTAGATGTAAAACATAATTTGGATTTGGATTTGGATTAGAAAGCGAGTAATTGCAGAAAAGTTTTGAGATTGAGCCCAAACGACGTTGTAGTCTCGAGTATAGCCCAAATCCTTAACGATCCTTCCTAATCCTAATCCTGAGTCGATTTGCAGCCCTAGTTAGGAGCTTCTTAACAAGATCTTTGAACCATTGTAATAGTAGACTTTCTCTGGCGTCACCGAGATTCTTATTAGATTGATATTGTTGTAATATGGTAAAAGTTGATCATGCTTGAACCTTTTCATCATCATATTTATTTTCAAATTATTTTGCAAGACAGGAGTGGTGCTTCATGAGCCACCACCAATGGCAATACCCATCTTTTTAACGTTTTAATCAACTTTTAAAAGCTATATTATCTTGTGGGAGGTGCTTTTTGTGGACCATTCCAAATGCCAAAAAAGAAACATAGGGACAAGCATTCCGGTACCCATTATTTTACGAGTCAGGCAGGCACGTAGTTTCCTTTGCAGTTGCTGGTAATGGGTTTTAGTATAATTCTCTAAACTTTCGCTTCAGTTTAGTTTCCAGTGTACTGGAATTATGATTGATGGCTTCAGAAGGGCCAAGTCAATCCCCACCCAATTATGTACTTTAGCAGTCTACTTTTGTCACCTCAGACCTCACCAATATATATATATATATATATAGTCAAGATAGCTTTCGTCTCGAGTGCTTGCGGCTTGAGATTAAAGAAAATAAGGCCGGCCGGAGGCTGGCTAAGAGATAAATTTGCATAAATCAGTCACCTGAAGTGCGATATATTGGACCCTTTTGATTGGTTTTTATCATGTATTATCTTCTTAGTTCTGATAAATTTGCATAAATCAGTCACCTGAAGTGAGACATATTGGGACCCTTTTGATTAGTTCTTATCATGTATTATCTTCTTAGTTCACCAGAAAAATCTCATTCACAGTAAGCTTTAATGAATAAACTGGTCATTGTTGAATAATCACGATGGGACATCATCCTCTTAAAATTAAGGATTACAATATGATAATTAAGGATTACAATATGATGACTCGTGAATTCAAATAAAGGTGCTTTAAATGAACTGATTTATAGACTAAGCTCAAGTTTAAACTGACTCGAGACTCAACTATTGTTACCATTCTATATCTAATAGAAAATCTTGTTAATTGATTTCATTAGAACAATACAAGCTAAATCATTATGCTAAGCATAATTATAGAAAAAATAAAATTGCATCATATAATATCTCATGTTATTTTTTTTCTTTTTATACAAATATATACTATTATAGAATTTAATTATGAAGGTATTTACCAAAAAATCTTATATCTCACCGTATTAATCTCATCAAAGTGCTTCAATATTTTAATACTTAATTTCTATCTAGTAAATAACTTGAATTTTTTAAAAATTTAAACCAATATTTTATTATATAAGTACATACTATGTATGTATGTATATATGTATGTATGTATGTATGTATGTATGTATGTATGTATGTATGCGTGCATATGTAAATTTAATGAAATATAAGTATCATTCCTTTATGAATTATTATTTATCCCATATATTATATGTATAATATTTAACAATTTATTACTATCATTATCTTTTTATTAAAGGTTGATTTGATTATTCTTTAACATGATAAGTTTCATACGTTTCATAGTATGTAGCTTCATAATTTTCATTATAATGATTTAACCATTATAGCATAAAATGATAGTCTCACATACCTGACTTTTTATTCTTGCCGCTTATGTTAAATCTTCTCTGATCCAACACATACAAACTATTTATATAAGCTTGGATCAATTATTTTTACTCAACAATCTATTTATTTCCATATTTTGAATATTATAATAATGTAAAATCCAATTTTAGTATTAAATACTTAAAATCAAAAATAAAATATATGCATCATATTTTGCATAGGCAAAAAAATCATGTAATCAAAATTTCTTCTAACAATAACTATTATCATACAATAGCAACTGGCTTTAATTATAGTCTATGTTTATGATTTTAATAGCTATTTGAGTGGGACAATTCCATTAATGTACTATATTTCTTAGTTCTATTTTTTGTAACCTTTTGTATCATACTTTCATAATATTGACGTATATCTTACACGTTAACATTGAAGTTTATAGGATGTTAGTAAGCTCAAAATATTATTACATTTTGTCATCTATATGATATTGACATATCTCTAAAACTTTATCACTAAATCTTCAATAAAGATTAATGGCAAAATTGCATAATAGATATACAATTTTCTTTTCTATCTTTGAGAACATTTTTCAAACCTAACTTATGTCCAAGAAATTAAGTTCATTAATAATCAGTATTAATTATATTAAACAAAGGTAAGTTAACTCATAACTAGATGTAAATAAAAGAAAAGCAAGTAATTAGTTATATATAATGAAATCTAAATAAGACTAGAACTTTAATTATTTATTTAGTTACTCTGAATATTTTATTTGAAATAATGACCTTCACTACTACCATGAGAAGATTACTTTAATCTCTCTAATAGCCTAGCATCTAATAAACCAACTGAACATAAATTAAGTAAATAACATCCTTATCAATCATATCTTATATGACTTATAGATCTATTAGGAAACAACTATTGTCAAAACATATTTTGTATGTTATTTTTAACTCTATCTCTAAATTCACATGAGTCACTCATTCAAATCATACAAATTTAGCTTAGTAGGACCATTAATTTAAGATAAATTATATTCGGGTCGAAGGACCTTGAATCACTCAGTAAATCTTACAATAAAAATAACTATACTTTTTTATTTAACAAATTGAAGGTAACATTCATATTATTAACATATATTTAATATTTTAATGAGGGATTTAATTTCAATGGTCTCAAAAAACAAAAAATTATATGCATAAATATCATAAAATAAAATATGCAATTTAATATGCATAACAAATATATCAAGCGTACACATAAGGTCATACAAGTTCTCGTGCAAATATAATCAAATTATATGAATGACATAATCTAGCTTTATATGTATTCTAGTTATTAATCTTCATAATTTAAAATAATGTTTTTCAACTTCTTGGATAATTAATTAGATTAAACCATTTACTCCTAAATTTTTAAATATCTATTTAAATAAAAACAAAATATTATTTAAAATAAATTTAATTATAACATATCTAATTATCTTAACTCCTATAATAAAATTCAAAAAAAGTTTTTAACAAATTACTCTAATTACTTATTATAATTTAGAAAAATTCTTTTTTCAAAATTTAACAACTGAAACATTGAAATCCAATTAAGAAATCGTTTCTAATATAACTTTCATTAATTAGAAAACTATCTTTTAATATTAAAGACAACTACTTTCAAGTAAAATAAAAAATTTAAATTTAATGAAGTAATTCCTTTAATGATCAGAGGGGCAATTTATGTACTAGTCAGGTTAAGATGGAGAATATTGCAACGAACTTCTTAAAGGGGCTGATGAGTACACCTGAAATAGGAAGAACACATAATCTCTCTTGGGTTATTAACGAGACAATTAGCCAAGAAGCCAGGGAAGCACTAATTAGTCCAATTTTAGTGCTAGAAATTAAAAGCACCTTGTTTAATTTGAATCCTTTTAGAGCTCCGGGTCAGATGGTTTTAACACTTATTTCTTTCAAAAGATTGGAAGATTAAAGGTGATTTGGTGGTGGAAGCAGTCTAGGAATTTTTTTCACTCTCCTAATCTTCTTAAGGAGATCAACAGAACCTACATATGTCTCATCCAAAAATCCAATACCTTAATAGCATGAAAGATTTTCTATAACAGCCCAGATCATCCGCTCATAAATATTATCCATTTTGGGTCTTGGCCTAGCCAAGTTCTCACGACTTTACTTTTCCCGAGATCTTCCAAAGAGGTCACCCATCCTAGTACTACTCTCACTCAAGCACATTTAACTTCGAAATTTTGATGGGGTTCGATGCATTAGGCCATGGAAAATGCGTCTGTAAGGGAGAGGTATTCTTACCCTCATAAGGTGTATTTCGTTCTCCTCTCCAATCGATGTGAGATCTCTCACTTTCCACTCCTCTTAAAGCCCAGCCTTTTTTGAGGTCCAGCCTGACTGGTACAACAGTTCGGGTACCGACATTGATACCACTTGTAACCCTATAACAGCTCAAATCACTCGCTCCTAGATATTGTCCGCTTTGGGCCTTAGCTTAGTCAAATTCTCACAGTTTTGCTTTTCCCGAGAGCTTTTCAGGAGGTCACCCATCCTGGAACTACTCTTGTCCTAGCATTAAATCGTGAGGGCTTAACTGGCCAAGACTCAAAATAGACAATATCTATAAGCGGATAATCTGGGCTGTTACATTCTAGTTAACAATTCTCAATCATCATTAGGATTCCCAAGGTTGTCCAAACTACATTATAGTCTCCGGCAGCCTATGAAAAGTACACAAACATAATTAGGTACGAAACCAGAATCAATATAGCAGATGTTTCACATGCTTTTATGTATTAATAACATCCTAAGCTAGTTTTGAGAGATACTATATACACATGATGCTACTAGAGAATAAAATACTAAAAGCCTAGAATGTTGGTTTTACTTTTGGAGGGTTGAGTGTTTTTGACCAACTTATGTCAGAACCAATTGGACGGATAGCTTTAAAATGTGTGACTATAAAGTGTGTGATAATGGTATTCCATTTTACTTTGTTTCAAAGTGGTCTTTAACAACTCCCTATAATCCTTAGTTTATTGCTTCCACTACTGAAGTTAGCACCGTCTTAATGGTTTCTAACCTAATCTACCTCTGCCTCCTCCATAGATACTAATGCTGAAAAGAGCAGCAGAGATGGGCACACGCGAAAGGAAGCGAAATTTTTGGCAAAATAACCGGAAGATATGTGAAGGTGGGGACGTTGTGATCAAGCCAAGTGGATGGAGATATAAAGTTGAAGTGAAATCTCCAGTTTCAACAACTCTTTAGGTCTTTGCCTTCACATTGAATATTACTTCAAATGGTTAAAAATAAGATTGAACTTTTAGCTATGGATTCTACAATCACCTTGTCAAGCAAAACTTCATGCGTATGATTGTTGGTTTCTTTTGAAAGCAAAGGAAAAAGAACTAAGCAAAATCAACATCTAGCTAAGATAGTTCAGTCATATCAGGAGCAAACAATTGAAGTGACAGTGAAATTCTTAAAGTTTCCGTTTTACCACCAAAAAAAAGAAAAATAAAAACAAAAACGTGCAATAATTAAGCATTGAAACATGCAGTCTAAGGCCAAGTAGGATATCTATTGTTGTGTTTTTAATCTACATGGTTTGTTTCACTATTTCCACTTATATTATATATCTATATAGCCTAACTCAAAGAAAGTGTTTCTTCTCTATTAAATTTTTAGTTTGTACATAATCTACATCATTGGTCAAACTTAAAAATGCTTCCAGTAATTTGTGAGAGATATATCATCTCTAATTACAATTGTTGGATACTCATTTTGAGTAATTATAGGTTGCTTTTTGATTACTCAAGAAATTAAAATTTACATAAATATAATGCATATTTATTAATAAATATCTTATTCGGACGTCTACCATAATAACAATAATAATAATATTAAGAATTGTAATCCAAATGTTTAATTTGAAAATAAATTAATGATTAGATGTTATTGTGTGAAATAAATATCACAATTATTTTACCTTTTTCAATGATAAGTGTTTTTCTATAAGTCACGTGTATAAAATATTGCTTGTAACCATTGAATAAACCAATTAATTTGGTTTAGATTGGAACCTGTGATAAGAATGTGTTGACACAAATAATTTAAATGTACTATCATTCTTAATGAATAAAGATGCGTCATTAGGTGAGCCTGTACGGATAAAATTTTGGCAAGTCCATAAAATCAATCTCTAAATGCATATGGTGATTATGGAGGTGACAAACATTGACCAAGCTAGTTTTGCCAACAAACCTATTGGATTATTCCATTAAAATTGTTCATCTAAAAATCTATGAAGAAAAGCATTAGAAATATTTAGCTGCTTAGAATCTCATCCATGCCAATGCTAATAATATATACTCGTATTGTTGTAGTTTTGACAATTATATTAAATATGGCTGTTAGTCAATTCTATTTTTCTTTTTGAATCATTTGGCAACTAATCGTGTCTTGTAACAGTTAGTACTGTCATCTTGTTTTCTTTTAAATCCAAAAAAATCAATGATATTCTTTTCTAAATGCTTGGGTACTAAAGTCCAAGCTTTACTGGCAATGAGAACATTAATCTCAGTTTACATTCCTTCTTACCGTTTAACGTACGACTTCTCATTGCTGAAGGAAGAAGGATCAACTTTAAGATAATCAAACTTTTCAAGTTTGGTAGTTGGGCTAATGCATGATAATTTCTTCTTATCCTTGATCACAATTTTATGGCATGAGCACATTATATTAGAGAAGATGATGAGTTACTGAATTTGGTAAGATCAATGAGTAAGTTTAGGCATGTATTGTTGCTAGAAATAGGTGATCTAGATATTATTTTTAATGAAGATGAAGTGGATGAGTGATCATTTGAAAGATTGGATGAAGTAGAAAGTTGACTTGGACCTATATTTATTGGCGTTAGATTTGAGTTAGGGGTGAGGGAAGATGAAGAAACAATAAGAACAAGATCTAGATTCTAGAGTTCATATTTGAACAAAGTCATTAGTCTATCTAGTTCTACCCAAATTGAATTAGCTCCATGTGCTAGAGAAGAAAAATCATTTTGTGAAATAAAAACAAAGCCTTTTTTTTATATTAAATTTAAGATACCTTGCAAGATAAACTCTATTGCTCTCTATGTCAAACTAATGATATGCATGATGAGATGGAAAAGTACCATGATAAATATTTCATTTTATAACCGATATTATGTTTTTTTATAAAAATATAAAAAGAAATATAACATAAATAAAAAGGCCTCAATGATAAGTAATTTAAATTGTCTTTAAAATATGATGACTTATTGCTTTTAGATAGACTTGACAAATTATTAATAAACATGACATCAACATCTAAGGCATAGTTCTAGCATTTAAATGAAACTGTATTATGTGCAAGTAAAGACAAACTAGTAACAATTTTTTTTTTCAAAAACACCTTTTATTCATGAGGGTATGGACAAGCAATGTGATGAACTATGCCGATAAAATGAAAATATTTATTTAATTTTTTATATTTTCCTTATGAATGTATTGATTTTTATGAAATTATGGTTCAACAAGAGACTCCAAATATAAAAAAGATATAAGTTAGTTTTATTTTTAAGGAAATAAACAAGTTTAATGAATGAAAGAAGTCATTAGTGAAAAGAACAATAAATTGACAACCTAAATAAAAGAGAATAAGAGCATATCCTTAATTATCAAAGGGACAATATCAAAAAAGTCTTTCTAATAAATAGAGATTTATTTGGAGAAGATGGTAAATTAAATTATTTTATTATTTTTGTGAATAATAACATCACAAAAAGGTTCGAGTCGAATATGCCAATCATCTATTATAAACGTCTTAGAGGTTATTGTATTCATATGTTAATCATTTACTGCAAGTTTCTCAAAGGTTAATGCATTTATATGTCAATTATGTATATGAGATTTTAAGAAATTAGTATATTTTTAGAAATTAATGTATGCTTCTTATTCGAAGGTAGATGAAGGGCATAAATTCCTTACTCAGTTTTTACAAGAGAAGTTTCCTAATTAGTAGCTACTTGATCTTCAACGGAGTCAAAATGCAAAGAAACAGTTGTTACATTTATAATCATAACAAATTTGAGGATTTAAAACAGTAAATAAGTATAATTCACTTTAGCAAAAGGTAAAAATGATTGCCAATTTGCAAATTTTTTCCATTGTCAAGGGAATTTGATCAATATTCTTGCATTTACTTTTTATGCTTAAATTTATAAAATTTGGACAGCAGTACTCGAAAGCCGTGAAATAGTGTCAATATTTAATATATCATAGTGTTGTGAACAATAAATATATTTTCCTGTAGATTAAATGATTGTCGAACGTTTGTAGTATTTGTCAACTATGTGGTGTCGCAAACCACAAATTTGGTTGGCCCTTTTGATTATAGATTGAGTTAGTTTAAATATGGAGTTAAATATTAGAGAACAGTCAAAGGAGTGCTGTAGAATAATTTTGAGAATAGTTAGTCTAAGCAACTAATAACAAGAAAATGAAAGATTGAGTGCAGTGATAATACTACTATAATCACTCTCAATATTGAAATAAATCTTAGTATTATACTTACTTGACTAATTTTATGACTACTATCTCATTTGAAAGAAATTTGACATGTTGAAAATATATTTATGGATAGATAAGTCATTTTCTTGAACTCTTGAAACTTTATATTTAAGTGTAATTGACGATTTATAGACATAAAGAAATCATGATTAGATAAAGACTTCAAAAATTTTACCTAAAGATAATTTCAAAAGATGATTATAATATCGAAATAATAACTTCAATTTCAAAATCAATTAAAAGAATAAGAGTGATGAAAAAATTTGGTTACTTTAATTTTCAAATCAATTAAATGATTAAGAGTGATGACAAATAGGAAAGGATGTGAAATGAGTCAAGTACTTTAATATTTAATTTAGGCAAAAGGAGAATGGCAAGGAGGTAGATAATTCATAATTGCACAAGGTGTACTCCAACTAGCAGAGATGCTCCTAAAACAACCTACTTAATAATATTTCACAGGCCAATTTAACAAAGAACAGGCAATTTTAACATCTTTTTTTAATTAAAAAAGCTTATCTTGTCCAACATATGGTACCATCCCTACATTTTCCATACCTGGGGAAAATATTTTTTGATTGACAATGCATGAAGGGTATCTCTTTTTTCTTAATACTCGAAGAATAAAGCTTGGAACAATATCAGATGAAAGTGATGAAAAATAGAGAATGCGATGCTTTCTCCTATTTCCTATGCTTCTATAAAATATTCCGAATTGAAACACTTCTTAATCCAATATCTAGATAGTGCACGTGACTAATATGTGAGGAATAGAACACTAGAACTATAGGTATCTAAATGTCTGATTAATTTTCAAATATATTTATTGTCAAATTGAACAAACAGTGAATGCCCTTTAGAATCACAATATCCTTCTAAATTACATTCACTTCATTGTGCCATCTTTAAGGATTAAGACTATCTTTGGTTGGATATAAAGTTTTTAATGAAATTGAATAGAATGAAATGATTTATAATAAAATGGAATGTAAATGGATATAATATTGAAAAATTATTATTTGGGAGAGATGAAAGAGTTCATAATATAATATAGAGAAATGTTGTTTGGAAGAAGGGTTCATAATATAATATAGTGAAATATTGATTATCATTTTATATTTCATTCTAAACCCTTCAAATAAGAAATAAATTATTTTTATTGTTTAGGATAAAATGAAATGTAATGTGAAACTTTTATCTTCCATTCTATTCTATTATAAAGTTTCCTCTTAAACGATGTAATAATATTACGTTTCCATTTCATTCCATTATTAACCACCCAATTAAACATAACCTAAGTGACCACTAATTGTTACTAAACATATGGGAAAATGTGAAGAGTCGGAATTGCAACTTTTGCTAAAGCCAATAAATGGTTGTTGAATTGATTTAGTAAAATATAAATTTCTTTTGTGATATCATGCATTTATTTGAAAGCAATGGGTTATAGTTCCACATTTAATTGCTTGATAGATATAATACTGTAATTTAAGGTAAATAAAATAGTACTGGCTCTACTAGCAATAAATCATACCTACCAAGACAT
>JANSVB020000425.1:4388634-4399585 GCA_025504935.2 Erythroxylum haughtii | reverse complement strand
ATAGCAGTTATGCGGTTGCTTCACTATGGAGGTTGTATTTTCAACTATAGGTTGTAGAATGTCCTAACAAATTTCGGGCTATTGTCTAACCAAAAATTTTTGTGGGGAGAGGGCTTTTAGGTCAGATTTCTGATCCTTCAAAGGGAATATATGGAGCTGGAGCACATTCTGACTATGGCTTGATCACTCTCTTAGCCACGGATGATGTCTTTGGCCTCCAAGTATGTAATTGGCTTGTTTAGTTCCTTTTTCTTTTCATTATTTTCCTCCTGTAGCTTCATTACTTGTGCAATTGTTATGATGTTCCTGCAGATCTGCAAGGATAAGGATGCCCAACCTCAAGTATGGGAGTATATTCAACCTGTGAAAGGGTGAGCCTATCTAGGACTCTAGTGGATTGAAATACTCTTGGTTTAGAAATTGACTTATCCTCCTAGCTCTAGATTTGCATGTGCAAGTGATGCATTACTAAAAGTGCAAAATTCATCCATCAGCATTACTTATGCGGGCCTGATAAATTATATATCTTCCCCATTGTCAGGTTAGTGACTGCAGATATCTAGGCCATCTTTTCAGGATTTAGAATAATCAAACCTAACTAGTCAGTTGGAACATAAATTCTTGTTTTTCAGTTAGCTCTGATATCATCATCTATCCTTATTTCCCTTGTAATAGAGGAAACAAAAAGATTGATTTCGTGAGCATGAAAATTAAGGAACACTTTTTTTTTCCAAGAAAATTAAGGAACACTTTTAGTTTATCCAGAATTAGTATGTTCTTTTATTTTTAGCAGCTGATAAGGCTGTCTAATATAAATCATACACTGTTTCATTGTAATATCATATATGTAGAGACAATTGTTGAACATATTTAGTTTAGAGGACATTTATTATTTGAGTGATTATAATATAGCTGTCTCTCCGGCTTATGTTAAGCAGAGCATTCGTAGTTAATCTTGGTGACATGCTGGAGCGCTGGAGCAACTGTATATTCAAGTAACTTTCATTCTACTTAATCTGAAATTAAATACAGTTTTTTTAGTCAATCTGGGTATTTTATTGTTGGATTGAAAGAGACCTTCAACGGTCAGCCAATGAAATTCAGTTTGATTTATAACTGTAGTGCTTCTTTGACAGTCCTCTTGCTGATTTGCCTTAATATTTCATTTGAGTGGTCATATACGGTTGTTTGATAATTTGATATGTGATATAATCCTCCTCACTCAACATGAACCTCAAAGTTCGTTCTGTTTTATCAAACAGGTCAACACTGCACAGAGTTTTAGGGAATGGTCAAGATCGATACTCTGTAGGTCATCTATTTTGTTTTCCTTCTCCTTTCAGGCATAGAGTTGTTTGATAACTTTTTTGGATTTGCAGTTGTATGTGGATATTCATAATATTTCCATAGCAGTAATCTTTTTTCATACCTGATGCCTCAAACTCATTTGCTTAGCATGCTTAAAAATATCGCTTAAACATTATTAATTTTTACTTGCATTTTTCTGATTGCAGATCGCATATTTTGTGGAACCCAGCCATGATTGTCTTGTTGAATGCTTGCCAACTTGCAAATCAGAGAAGAATCCTCCCAAGTAAGTAGAAGGAACTGCCATGGAACTAGTACTGAAAATTCACATGCAATCATGAGTTCTGGACTGTAGGCAACCTGTGTATCAATTTATGAGCTGAGAAGTAACAAAATTGCAGTCTTTAGAAGATTCATCTGTTGGTGTAATATTCGTGCGTGTGTGTGTGTGTGTATTAACTTATAGGTAGGTCAAGGATACTACTTAAGTGGGTTTATCAGCTGCGGTGAAAATGCTAAAATAAGGCTCTGTGATCATATTATTGCATGCTTTTTGGTCTGATCATATCGCACTCAGGTTGCAGGAGACAATTCATATGTCATGATAAATCCACATGTTGGGTTGACCAGAATTATGGAAGAATAAATTCATTTATATGCAACTTCTGTTGCACTTACTCTTGAATTATTTGTTTACATAGGTTCCCACCAATCAAGTGTAGCACTTACTTGAGCCAGCGGTATAAGGATACTCATGCTGACCTTAGTGTGTACAAAAGAAGTCCAACTTGAGGTTCTAAAGAAAGTAACGTATTGACTGATACCTGCCTGATTTGATCGCCACAAAGACTTGCGTGAGGAAGATGAATACAATAAAGGTGGGTGTTCTTGTGCATGCACTCTCGGCATCTCTTCTCATTAATTCTCAGTTTAGGGATAGGCAGTTCTACAGTCCTTCAACCCAAAACTTTTACTCATCTGATTCGTCAATAAAGATGCAAATTTGCAGTCTATAAAATGTAGACAGTTTTGATTATTGCTGGGAAAAAAAAAAAAGTACTATGAGAGCTGCATCAAATAAAAGCTGCATGGCATAGGCCAATAAATAAATAATTGGGTTTGGAATAAAGGGGCAAGTACTTGAACTTCAAATGTACAAAACTTCTGATAGTCTATTGAAATCTGATTTATAAAAAAGGATCTCTGTAGGTCATCTTATTGTTGTTATCGTCGAATCACAATATAGTTTATTTCTTAATCGCACATCTTTTGGTTCATTGGAATCTGAATACTATCTCTTTAGCGTTTAAGCCAAGCCTTATTTAACGTATTAAATGTTACTAATGTCATTTACTACAACAAGAGGGGAACAGGTGGCGTTCTCATTCAGAAATTGAATGAATGGATATTCATAAAATGCACAGAATAACGAAACAAATGATCTCAACCTCAACAAGAGAGTCGTCACCTCCCACACTCAATCGCAGCTTCTGATTTGTTACAGTATTTGCATTCGTAATTTGTAAGTGACATTGGATGGTTTGACGTTGGGGCAGTGGATCGCTGCATATTGCACGCTTACATGATTTATGAATGACGATGTGACGACAGAAAGAGGGTATCTTACAAGCGCAATGGGTACGTATTTTTATTTGTAGTAAAAGCAAAGGACAACAATGTGTAAGAAAAACTCCCACAACATTTGATATAAAAGCACATGCGGTAAATAAGAAAACATTCAGCGATACATTCTGTAGACAGGACTGTACATGCAGCTTTCTGCATACTTGACAAGGTTCTCTGGACGAGGAAGGCGTGTGGCCAAGCCTACAAAATCAAGGTTAACAGATTAGCAGCGCACATAATTTGTTCCCCAACTTTCAGAAGTAGCTAGCTATATATATATACATACCTAATTCGTATGCCTTAGCAGCTACATTAGCAGCAATTTCAGCTGAAATTTTTCTGATGTTGGTGAAAGGTGGGTAAATCAACCCCTTATCATAGTTCTCCTGCGTAACTTGTCTGGCCAGAGCTTCCGCTATTGAATATTATTACATGGGGAAAGCATACAATGTATAGTTAGTGCTCTTCCTCTTCCACTTCCAGAAAACCCCAAGTATTAAATCCATTCAATAGATTAACTATTAAGCTAAGTTTTCTGTATGAACCTTTAAATCCAGTCAATAGATTAACGATTAAGCTAAGTTTTCTGTATGAACCTAACTTAAAGAAAATCTTATCGAATGGTATCACTAATCCATCACGTAGAAATGGTTATAACTTGTGACCTAGTCTTTTAAGCTCCATCATATTGATACGGAGTAACCAATTTAACAGGTAGCTACGGAAACTAGTATCCTGCTGTGTCAAATCCTTTACAGTGATATGTGAACTTACAAGCTGCCAGAAGCATGTTATCATGGACGCGGATTGCTCCAGAGATGACCAAACCCAAGCCAAATCCAGGGAAAATGTATGCATTGTTGGCCTAAATTTAAGAGAAAAGAGAGCAAAGATCAGTCTATGATGGTTAAGTCAAATACAAACTGGAAAAGAAACACTTTATTCGTTACTACCTGGCCAGGAACAAAAATTTTGTCCTCATACTCAAAAGGATCAAAGGGACTTCCACTGGCGAAAATTGCTTTGCCCTTCAATTGAAAAGAAAGAAAGTACACAAGTTAAAAACTAACCCAATTGTCCAACAGACAAAACAAATCTCAGAGAGGGCATCCCTTGAATAGAATTGCTTCATCAAGAAAAATAATTAATTATGGCTAAAAGAAGTATCTCACTTTACCTTAGTCCAAGTGTAAGCTTCTTCAGCTGTACATTCAGATTGTGAAGTTGGGTTGGAGAGAGCCATGATTAAAGGTTTCTGCACAACATTAATGCAAAAACAGTTAGCTAAATGCTAGATGCTGTGAACGCGAATACATGTATCAGAAAGTGATAGAGAAACAGGGACCTCATTGAATGATGCCATAGCCTCGATTACTTCCTTTGTGAATGTCCTTCCCACTCCAGACGATCCAATCAAGACAGTTGGTTTAATTGCCTGAGCAGGTGAATAAATGCTATGAGGAACACAAGAAACTTGAACAAGCAATTGAAAGTTAGGCATACGTTCTTCCCACCTTGACAGCACTTAAGAGATCACCAACAGGTTCGTGTTCATGAGCCCAGGGCTTCTTGAAGTGTTGAAGTGATTCCTTGCGAGAGTGTACGATCAAACCCTAACAAAAAGATCATGAGTCATTTGCAAAAAAAGAAAGAACTGCTGAGTAAGTTTTAAATTCAAATATTACCTTTGAATCCACTAACCAGATCTTCTTGCGGGTCTCCTCCAAAGGAGCTTTTACCTAAAATGGATCATCGGCTTAAAACAGTTCAGTAAACCCATCGACGGGAAATCCGTGGAATTTAGTCTAGAAGTTAAGAACTATCATACATGAACAATTTGATATACCTGTTTTGACATTTCAAGAGCAATAAGCTCTGCTATGCCAGTTCCAGCCTGCAAAATGAAGTATAATCAATGAGTGATAGAAGCAACAGGATACACATTCAAATGGTAAAAGAAGCTTTAAAAAATTATTATTAAGCTAAAGGAAAAATAGTTGAAGCATATTTTCGGTGAAAATGAAATGCTTCATTACACGTGGTCTCTTCAAAATGATTTCCTTATCAGGTGGGAAATGGACAACAACTATGAGATGGAAATGAATAAAATCTTACTTCCCCTGCACCAAGGAACAAGAAAGTATGATCAGCCAGCGAACCTCCAAGCAACTTCAGTGCTGCAACAACACCTGCAAGAACGACAGATGCTGTTCCCTGTATATCATCATTAAAGACAAGATGCGTAGTTCTGTACTTTGAAAGAAGCTCAAAAGCATTGTGGTTAGCAAAATCTTCAAACTGTACAAGAACTTTTTCCCCATAATTCTGTTTCACAGCTGTCATGAACTCGTGTAAAAGTCGAGAGTACTCCTTGCCAGTTGCCCTCCTTTGCTTGAGTCCAATATAAAATTCGTCCTTCAGCAATTGCTCATTGTTTGTACCCACATTAATGGTGATTGGCAAACATGCTGAGGGACGAACTCCTCCAAGTGCTGTGTAAAGGGACAATTTCCCAACAGGTATTCCCATCCCCTGACATCCGAGATCTCCTAGTCCCAAGATTCGCTCACCATCAGTGACAACGATAACCTGGATGTTTCTTTCTGGCCAGTTTCTCAACACATCGAGTATTTTCCCCTTTTCCTTTAGGCTAATGTATAGACCTGAGGACGCCTAAAGATGCTACCATATTTCTGGCAAGCTTCACCAACTGTTGCCCTCCTTTTACTCTCAACACCACAGGTCACATCTATCATTAGATTCTCATGGAACCATATGAAATATGAAAATATAGCCAAACACATCTGCATCAACATAATACCAAAAAATTGCAAGCCCTTTGCTTCACTAATGCAAAACCAAATCATGAAAACTTTAACACAAGGTAATAAAAGCTTGAATGGCATGACCAATATAGATGAAGTAATACTAGCAAATAGGATTGTTGACAGTATTTCTATATCAACAAAACCACTCAAACTTACACCCCCCACTTGCTGAAATTCGTTTGAAGCTTCTTTTAGTGGATTTTCATGCTCAATATCAATTACTAGAGTAGTCCAAGCAAACCAATAAGACCACTTCAACAGCTCTAACTCTTCAGTTAACAAGAATACTATAGAGAACCGCAAATTACCCAACCGATGCTTCTGAAATTGCAAGAAACAATCCATAATACCCCACCTTTCAATCCCGCAAAGAGCAACATATGCAATAGCAGCAGTCTGCCTCCCCGAATATAATTTATCCACATTTTTGTCATAAAATGCCACGGAAGAACCTCCAAACCTTCCTCCTGGGTCAAAATATTTGAGGCTCACACGAGCAATGTACTCACCGACTGAGTCACCGTAATACATATTCATCGACTCTAGCAGATTATTTGGTGATTGAACTCCATTATACCGTTCTGTAGAATCCACACCATGCTCGCCTATCATTCCGAAAGACTTTGACCCAATCTGGTTCCGGTAGTGACCGTTAATACTGAAGGGATTCTTAACACTTATCAGATTACCACCTCTGAGCTCGTTCAGCAATGTCTCTTGTGATTCAATAGCCTTGTCTTCAGCCTTCCCCGCCAAATCAGCCTTGTCCTCAAGGATGAGGGACGATATTTCAGATGAAGCCATACCGGAAACAACATCCGAACTTTCATCGAACGCCTTGTCTTTAACATAGCTTGCTGCACGAATAGGTTCAATTTTCGTGGTGACGGTGTTGACGCTTTCCAGCATTTCATCGAACACGTTAGGTTCATCATGTGGCTGGTTCGGATTTGTGGAGTTGGGGAGTAGATCCAAGATCTTTCGAAGAAGAAGAGTGTTCTCGGCACAAGATGAAATAAGCTTGGTGAAACCATGGTGTAGTTGGAGCTGTGATTCGACGAGAGCTGCAACGCTATCCTCTAAAGCGTCGAGAGGAAAGTCGTGTGGATGCTCTGCCATCTCTGCAGAGGCTCAATGAAAGCACCAATGTTATGAACATATTATAACAATGGTATATTGATGATAGCTCAACAGAGAAAATAGGGAACACTGATATTTAGTATTGATTCAACGACATTACAAGGTTTAATTCTTGGTAAAGAACTGATGAAATAGAAAAGAAGAAGGAGATGAGAAACAAGGAGAATTGGGTGAGAAAAAGAACTACAATCTGCATAACAATATTCATGATCTATTCTAGTGCCTAGCTCCTGTTTTATACTCAAACTTGTTAGGCTAATTAGGCTGACTTGACACTCTCTTTAGGCTAACTTCACGGATGGGCTCGGGTGCTACTAATGGCCTATTCTTTTGAATCATTCATAACAGACTTTGTCGATTTTCTCTCTCTGACAGAGTTGTTTGGTTTTCTCGGACTCGTCCCCTAAGACAAGCAGGAATTTAACGTCGTTGCATGTTCTGCTTAAATCCACCATGAAAGGGTAGATCTTACTGTTGTGGTGACTGCGACTCAATGCGAATTCAACCACCACAAGCCTGTCTTTGGCCAGTCTAAGAGCTTCATCGAACTGTTCTGTACTATGAATCTGTTGTACTCTCTCGTCACTCTGAAGCTTCCTAGTCCCAGGAGTAGCTGTAGCTTTTGTGATGAATTGTACTCGATTGGTCTCTAATTTTGTTGATGAAGTCTTACTTTTATCCCTAAATTGAACTAGAAAAGAACCATGAGAGCAAAAAGCTGAGATCTTTGGGACGTTTGAGAGTGAAGAAGTGGGAGATTTGGAGAGGAAATTGGTGACCGTAGCCATGGAAGGAAAGGATCAGAAACCGGAAAGATGAGACGAACAGAGCAGGAAGGAGAATTTAATAATGGAATTATCAAAGAATCAGAGTCAAGGATTAGTGTCCACACAAAGTCTGAATTCTTTGTCCAAGATCACTCTATTTTATTTTGTCCATTTGAATCTTAACCGTTTATTTTTGTGAAATCTATAAAAGATTCACATAAATAAATATGGAACCTACATAAATAAATAACTGAAATTTAATAAACAAAATAAGACAGAGTAATCTTGAACAGAAAATCCTAACTCAGACATGCATTTGTCTCACGATTCCTCTTGTCCACAAATTTGGACAACTCTTTCTTACCTTAACGCTTAACAGGTTTAGTCAATTGGGCCAGATCGATTGAGCTAGATCAGAACCTAACTAGAAAACACCTATTCTTAGGTTTTTTACCTAGTATATGGGCTTTCAGAGGTCTTCTAAAAATTGAATCTCACTGAGCAGATTATATTAAAACCCAATTCAATGCTGATTCAGCCGTTTTATATAATAAAAATCTTTTATTTAAAAATTTTGAACTTTTTTTCTATTATAATAAATAAGGTTTGAAATGAATAAGGTCTGGAAATGCCTAAAAATATCTAGTGACTGACTGAAACAGAAACAAGGTGACACTTCCACATTATCTGGATCTCACCATTTTTAGGTTTGGACCAGATATTTTCAAGTCATGACCTCAAAACTCCTGCAAAATCAAATCACATGCCGTGATAGGAGGAAAGATTGTTCCTAAATTTCAAACTCTTGCAACCCATCTTTGAAGATATTTTATAAAACAAATCTATCATGCTCTTAGTATGAGTTTACAACCACTTAATCCAATTGTTTGTCCTTGATATGAATAAGAAATTTGGTGGACAAAGTGGAACACTTCCACAAGTAAAGTACCCTGTATAAAACGACAGAAGCTGAACCACATCCAACACACCATGCACATCCCAACACAGCAAAAGTCAAGATCCAATTGCTGGCCACTTTATGTTGTTTCTTTTATTAAAAAAAATTGAATTTATCAGTTTTGCTTTTTTCCATTCTTCTCTAGTGTGTAAAGTGAATATGGCTTTTCTAACTTTGATGGTTAGAGGGCTGATCCGTTACCTTTCATACTGCATAAAGCACTTTGGAAAAAGAAAACAGAAAAAGACAATAATGAAAAGCTGTAATATATAAATATCAGAATCCAGACAAGAGGCTCTTGAGTCACTGTCACGTCTTGGTTCCTGACTGCCACCAAGCTAAAACCAAGATCCAAACACGAAATCTAATTCAATTCAGAAAACAAAAAAGAACCCAGAAAAGATGAGAAAATGTAAAAAGATTTATGAAGAATTTAAGACCACAAAAGATTTGGATATCATCAGAGCTTTAACCCGAGAATTGATACCGGAGTGTTACCTCAACAACTTAAACCACTACTGAGCTAAGAATTGGAAGAAGGGTTCTCAGGTTTTTTGCAGAGAATCATATGCATCGGACTAAAAATCCCAGTCTCGCCGCCTCTCGTCAGGAAATCGGCGGTCTTGAAAAGCATCTCGTGAACATCGACCGTTCCCTTTGGCGCAATCCCCAAGAAAGCCAAAATGGTGATAACAATGTGGTTTCTCCAGTAAGCGACCCGACCCATCTTGAGCCTGGTCCACCACGGTTCCGCCGGCGGCCATGCCAAGTCCTTCTCTTTAACCACCTCGAACCCTACTTTCCGCGCTGTGGCTGCAATGTCGCCGTAGCCTCGAAGACCAGGCAAAGCGTCACCCCTTTCGATGCCTTGTATGACCTCCACGTGTTCAGGGTCGTTCGCTTTGTACTTGTCAGTCGTGACCCATTCGTATGACACGTAGAGAGCTCCAGGCTTCAAGACTCGGAAGATCTCTGCGTACACTTCTTCAAGCTTCGGCGCGTGACATGTTGCCTCGATTGAGTACGCGCCGTCGAAGCTGTTGTCTGAAAAGGGCATCTCCAGGAAGTTCCCACACACAACCTCGCAGAGTGAATCTAACCCTGCCTTCCTGTTATGCAACCGCGCGCGCTTCACCTGGTACTCGTTGATTGTGATTCCGACCACGTTGGCCCGTGAATGTGCGGCTATAGCACGCATGGGCCCACCAACCCCGCATCCAACGTCCAGGATTCGATCTCCGGGCTTGACGGAGATTAGATCGACGGCCCTCTCTTCATGGAGGCGCGTGGCGTCCCGGTGGGATTTCCCGGGAACGGAGGGAGAGAAGTGGAAAGACTGACCCCAACCCCACTCGTATATGTCCGTGACTAAGTTGTAGAATGTGTCCACAAAGTCTGGGACTTTGTCGGCGGTTTCAATCTCTTTTGGTCGGCGAAAGAAGGACCAGTACTGTTTATAGTTGTCCCGGACTTTCTCGGCGGAGATGGAGCCGCCGGAGAGATCTACGGCTCGTTTTCCTTTTTGCTCCGCCGGACCGAGAATGCAGACGAACCAGTAGAGCCCACAAGCCAAGAGAGCTCCAGTACAAAAGAGAGCAAGGGAGTCCATTTTCTTGAAAGAGAAGAAGCAGTGACAAAGGAACCACGATACTAAGGTCTTTTTATTCGGTTACTTAACGTTGCTGGAGGGGCGATTACTTATTGCCTAATTAAATGATTAAGTAATTAATCCCTCTGTTAATTATCTATAAGCGAATTGAGTGGGGGGTTAGGATAAGTGATGTTTACTTTATTATCCTCCGATGGCAGATTATTCCTTAAAATAGACATTGATTCAAATATTAAAATAGATTAGAAAGCCATACTCATATTTTATATTTATAAATTAAGAATTGAGGTGTTAAATAAAATCTTTGAATCATTGCAATAATTTATAAATCATATATACTTTAAGTAAATAATTTTATTATAAATTAAGTAAGAGATTAAAATATCGATAAAATATAAAATAAACTTGTAATTTTAATCATAACATGAAATAAATTAAATAATGTTAATTATAATGGTCTTAAATACTAATAAAAGCCTTTTGTTTCTAATTTTATTTTTTGTTTTTGTTTTCTTACAATTTTCAAAAAATTATGAAAATAAAAAATGATTATTTTTTACAATCTGTCTTATTATTAACTAAATATATATTATTTAATTATGTATTGCATTAATTTTTAATAAAAAGTATAAATTATTTAATTAATTAAAATAAATTATTATTAGAATTAAAAATATTTTAATTGTACTTAATAATTTATTTAAAATTTTTAATT
>JANSVB020000425.1:4374108-4388534 GCA_025504935.2 Erythroxylum haughtii | reverse complement strand
GGTATTCCCATCCCCTGACATCCGAGATCTCCTAGTCCCAAGATTCGCTCACCATCAGTGACAACGATAACCTGGATATTTCTTTCTGGCCAGTTTCTCAACACATCGAGTATTTTCCCCCTATGCAACCAATCATTTCCAGAGGCAATACATCAATACAACTAACTAACTGATAAATATACTATACACATATTCCCAATAAACAATCACATCCGTACTTTTCCTTTAGGCTAATGTATAGACCTTGAGGACGCCTAAAGATGCTACCATATTTCTGGCAAGCTTCACCAACTGTTGGAGTGTAAACAACTGGAAGCAATTCCTCAACATTGTCTATAAGAAGTTTGTAGAAGAGCCTCTCATTCCTCTCCTGTTAAACCAAAATTACAAAAAGGAGAAAAATCAGCACATAAGGGTAACAATCATCAACCACTTTTAACGGACTCCAATTTTCAAGAGTTTAAGTCAGTTTAAAGGCGTCCTGCATCCGTGACGAGCGCTAAACAAACAAGCCAACCACATACAACAAAGACTCAATTGTAAAAGAAAGCTTGAAACCATGTCGTAAACAACGTACCTGAAGTTCCATCATGGCCATATACTTTTGAAGGGGAACTTGATATTTTCGGATACTGTTCATCAACTTCTTTTCCTGGAGCTGTTGAGTAATACATGCTGGAGGCAGAAGGCCACGTAGGTAGTGGGCATCCCTCTCTTTTTCGGTGAAAGCAAGCCCTTTGTTGTGGTGTGGATCCCTCAACATAGAGTATCCGCTGCAATCCCATGAAAACGCAAATAAATCATTGATTCTCTTTTATATTTAGGTGCGTTAAGATCATTTTACTCGAATAGTGTAGTACCGTGCTAGCGAGGATAAGGTAGAATCCGAATATTTAAGATGAAACAAGGCTAAAAATACTCATTTACACTTTAGCTTTAACCAATCTGACGCATTTTTTTACTAAATCAAACGTGATAATGATAACCACATCACTTTGTCAGAGTCCTTGATGGTTTACTCTCTAAATATAACTTGCCAACAAAAACGAAATGTCAACTGATACCCGCCAAGAACCCAAGCAATCAAGAATAGGAACAAAAACGACTTGTCGCAAGCGAAAAATGGTATCATAAGAATTAATTAAGAAAAATAACTAGATTATCCTGGAATCTAGAAGGAGCCAAGCTGTAACGTAACACTTGGGAACAGTTCTTGAGAATCGAACAGCAAGCACTTGGTGAAGCTACTGAGTGGTATCAAAATTCTTGAAGCAAAAAGAAGAAAACCAAAAGGATCGGTGACAAGATCAAGAGATCATGGATCAGTAACTATACAACTCAAGAAACAAAACTCCGATGGAGCAGAAAATACACTGTCATAAATAATTAGAGCCAAACAATACATGGTTTGACCGACAAGGAGAGCGTGAAAATGAGTAAAGAAGTATAGGATGAGTAAAAAGAAAAAGAAAGAGCAACCTCGCGACGGAGATCGTCCAGGGAGTGACAAGCTGGTCTTCGGTGGCGCTATCCTCACCGTAAACGTCCTCAACGCCACCGCCTACAGTGCATTTTGGGTCCATGTCCAGCACCGACCCCCCATCTCTCATGTCCTTCATCGTGCTCTCCATCTTCTCTAATTTCACTCACTTTGTTATCTTAAACAGCTTATTGTTGGAGGTCAAGGCGATAGCAAAGTCTGCAATGGAAGGAAGCAGAGACTACTAAACATGTACATATAACAGTGAGAAATGGTAGCAGTACCAGTTGCGTAATTTCTTGCAACTGAGGGGGTTGTTAGTTTGATCTACTTTATTGGTATAAGTATTAGGACTTTTAAAATGGACTTTAAGATAAATATCCGATTGTGTTTTACATGATTAAGCATTTGATTCATTAGAAGACAAAGAAAAAGAAGAAGAAATGAGTAAAGTATAGATAAGATGGGAGCCATGCTCATGCCAGAGAAGACAGGGACAGGTATTTTTTTATCAAAATACCACATCGGCCCCGCCACTTCTTGACTTGACCTCAGCCAAAATTGATCTGGTAAAAGCTAACAGGAATATCTTCTACCAAAAGAAGTATCAAGTGTATGCTTACTCACTTCTTCTACCAAAAGAAGTATCAAGTGTATGCTTACTCACTTCTATTAGCTTGACAGGAAAAAGAACGGCAGTATTTACTGCCATTTGATTGATGGGTAAAGTAGCACAAACATGAGTCTCATTCTCACTCAAATCATGCACTTCCCTTCTCTTTATTGTTTCCTCCTTTTCTATCATTGAATTGAATACAATTCCAAGTTCCAACAATTATATACAAGGATAAGCAGCCCCTGCGAATATTTGCATTATTTTACGTAACCAAAGGCTATTTTTTGTTTTAAAGAAAGGCTTATGACATCTGTAAAGATTCCACAAAACACTTGCAAGACGGACTACATGAGTATCACGACGGGCTCCAATTAGTGTCATATATAACATGTGCTACTCTTAAAAAGATTCCCATGTTTCTATTTTTTATATTTTCTACGTAGAGAAAAAAAAATTAATTTAGTTCGAGAATAATGAGGCAGGGCACATGTATATCACACCAAAGCTCCATGCTATATAATATATCGCATTTTAAAAAAAGTATATTAAATAGCTACATTGGCTTCAACTTGTAACTCAATTCAGCTACCTAAAAAACAAAGGAAATACAAGTTTTTCAACATCTTCAAATAAACTACATACATTTTTAAATAAACTAAGGGCTTGTTTAACAATTAGCTGATTGCATTAGTTATTTAACCAATATATTGCATTAGCTGTTTGTTAGAGATGTTTGATAAAATTAAATGTTTAGCATTGACTGTTTATATATAAAATGACTTATGAGGACATAACTTAAAAAAAATTATAAAGATATAAATATTATATATCTTAACATTTTGTTGATCATTCTTATAAGAATTTAGATTTTAGAAAAGTCATGTTCACCTGTACTGTTTCATCATCCATAACAAATTTATACAACTCTTTTTATTTTTATTTTCTAGAAATTGTTGTATATTAAAACTAACAAAAATATGACACGTGTAGTACTTAATTGAAACTTAATCAAGAATATAATTTAAATATCAAAATATTACCCAATTATGCAAATGAAAGAATTGAAGGTGGGCTGACATCACAAACAAGTGGAAGAAAAAAAGTGAAAAGAATGTCTTTATTTAGGCAATGATTGAAATATTTGATGTTCTTTTTTCTTCTTTAGCTACTGCGGTGGCTGATACATAGTAAAAAAAAGGATACAGTTAGATTTTGATATATATAATTTTAGTTGTTGCATGAAAGCGCTGATATATAACAACGTTTTCATTTTCAACTGTTTATTATCATCAACCAGCTGACAAAAAAAGTATTCCTCAGATAATGTTATTAGCTATTTAAAAAGTCAAATATGCTAAAATCAACCAATCAGCTAAAAAAATAATCGATTGGTTGATAACCAAGGCCTAAATGTGCACCACCAGTCATGTTTCAACACCCCATCCCATTTTTTTGGAACAATATATGACATTGTAATAGGAACATGGTAAATAACCAAAAGACTTACTTGCACATGTTTGTTGGTGAAAGCTGTCAATGCACTTTCATTTCCATTTCCTTTTATAAAAAATAAAACATTTCTCCTAAAAAGATCGGTGAGGTTTGTTATTGCCTTTGCCAAAAGTGTTGCTTATGGTTTGGGTTTAATCAGGGAAGATATCACTTTCCCGCGCTTTTACGTGACAAACAGGATTTATGTACTCGGGCTCGTTAGATTGTACTAGGCCGCTAGTAGAATGAACCTAAAAAGAGAGTCGTAAGCAACAGCAGTCCTCATTCTGTGACTGCAAGCAATAAACAGACCTTGTAAGTTGTAACCAAGATACTGCTCAAAATATGTCGCAACTCATATATTCTATATTGCAAATACAGAAGCATTCAAATTTGGTAAATAAAAATGTGAATGTGTAATAAACTCTCCAGTCAATCAGTTCAAATGATGTAACATGTAACACCTGTGTATGGGATTAGAACGAAAATTGTTCACATATTTACAAGACCAGGCCACGGCAAGCCAAGGGGAGGCTAAGGAGCTCTTCCAGAATCAAATCCGTGCAGGCTCAAAGATTAAAGAATAGTTGTCATTTCTGGTGCAGTTAATCTGAACAACAATATGGCAGCTCAGCTCGATCATTACAATGTCTAGAAGTTTTATAATTATACGCAACCAATAGAGAGATAAAGCTGATGCTTGCCCTCGTATTTTGGAGTTTGCTGCTTCATCTTAAGTGATTCGCCAGACTTGCAGCCCCTTAAGCACCTGTTGTAATTACATAGAGAGACGATATATGGAAGAAATGTCTCATCCATTCGTTTCACATCATTTTGACAGAATAAAAAGCCATTTCTCTCGTAGAATATTAAGAATAGTTGATGTCGCATCTTAGCATAGATGAAAACAACTAAATGGTAACAATTCATGGTAATGTAGATGCAGCAAGGCCCATAGATTCTGCAACTTCTCTGGCAGCAAAATTGTCTGCTTGTTCCTACACATAGCAAAGATAAATTTTCAACAAAAGAATGAATATCATAGACCAAGATCCAAAATCATTCTTTGTACTAGCATTCTTGTGGCAGACTATTACAGTAGTAATGTGGAAAATTTGTATCTGAACACACTCAAACAGACAAAGTCACATGGAAATAAATGTGGAAGCATGCATTCACTCACCTGAAGTCGATGCAACAAATACATCAAGAAAAGATGTACAAAAACCTGCAAATGATTTCTCATAATCAATATATCGTTAAAATGCATTTTCGATTCTTATACAAGACAATTCATTTTATGAAACAAGAAGTCCATTTACCAGATAGAAAAGCAGGATAAGTCGAGCTGTTGGATAACGCCACAAAAATTTTGTGGCTCTGGCAGCCCCTGAATCCAATATTTTTGCTGCCTTTTGCAACTGCACAATCAGTGAGAGAGAATGTCAAAATAGATAAGATATCAAGTAGTGTTTAAAGTATGTACAGAGGATTACCTGTATGCTTGCTGCTTCCATATGACGATGGTACAAGGGGAGAGGCCTGAAATTATTAGTTCATAAGAAAAGTTAATGGACACCTAAACTAGGTTTTAACGTATAGGTAATGCAAAAATATAAATACATTTAAAGCAGCTCATACATTGAAGTCTATATTCATTGAAGGGTGGGAGTTTCAAATTTTGATTATGATGCTCAGTCAGTTGATCGGATGAAGACTATAACAGAAGAAACAGCATAATCTTCGGATGGATCAGTAATTGAGGACTGAAAGTGTGGAATAAGGCTGGACTAGAGATGGTGAACACATCTGCCAATACTACAACTGCAAATCACTTAACAAAACTCCTAGGTCCTTCAACTGTTTTGTTGTCATCACATTAATTCCTTCATGCAATTCATTCACATGCTTTTTACAGTTTCTGAAAATCACACCTACTGTGTAAACTCTCAAGAATATTCATCCCAGTTTATCTTTTAGCATATCCACAAGCTCACACCACTAAATTGGTTTGGAAGTTTTCATCCTACATAAAATTGATATATAATACCTGCTGTTGCAGCAACATTGTAACGCGACTCACAAGGCTGTGGCACCTTGGGTCCACTCTATTTAGTATAAAAGCCTGAAGTAAATAAAGTCTTCTCCCCCAAGAGCCCCAGATTTAAGGTCTAGCCCCACTGTTATACATATCATTCTCTTTCATACCCAAAAGCATTTGCAACAAGGTGAAAATGCCGAGGTCCAGTGGGAAAAAATCTGATACTGCATCTTTGGATGGGTTTACCATAACTAAAATATTTAACTTAAGCTGTGCTCCGCAATCATATAGCATCACGAAGAACCAAGCTTATATGTATAAAGAATGAACCACACCTAAAAGCTGCATTATCCGGTAAAGAAATATTTTGTTTATTATCCAATAAAGAAATATTTAAAGTAAAAGCTCCTTCGCTCAACATCTATTATCCAATAAAGAAATCACGACTCTGTAAGTATGAAATCTAGTTATATCAATACAACAACCAGGTGGCATCTTATTTCCAGTTAATTTTATTCCTTGCCCCTCAGTTCATAAAATAACGATTGGTCTACCAGGACAAGTTAAATTAATATTTCAAATTTCAATGCCCAAACTAAAGTACGAATGTGCTCAAGGAAACACAAAATGAGAGGAACCAAAAGGAGTGTCTGTTATATTATAAACAAAGGACTTACTCCAGCGCATTCATTTCAGTATCGTCTTCCCAAGTTGAAGATGGACGACGCAAAACTCTACTCCTTTCTGCTTCAACCTATTTCATAGAAATAACACATTGACCAAGGTAGAGTATCTGAATCTGAATATATAACAGAATGAGATCAACATAGCTTGGTTATACTATTAAATAGCACCATAAGCTCTAATTAAAGACCTGTGTTTCTTGAATACGCTTTAGTTCTTTTTCCAACTGGAACTCTGCTGCAGCTTTTTCACTAGCCATGGTTTCTAACTGAGTTTGTTTGTAGTACTGCACCATTAGGTAATATTCAGGCACAGGAACCACCAAGAATCATGTTTCCAAAACTGCAAGAGAACTTTATTTAGATTACCAATAGATCAGTTAGCTCTCGGTAGCGTTTTTCTAGTTCCATGTGTTCCTGTGAAAGGTCCATGGTAAAATTCCAACATCAGGAGCTTTCAAAATATATAATAAAAAAGGATAACACGATTGAGAGAAAAGATGAGCTCAAGTAGCAGTTACATCAGAGATATTCTATACTGCTCCCAAGAGAATATAATGTTACATAAATTAGCAATTAGTGCAAGCAAAAAAAGGTGACGATGAGCTTATGACTGATAGTTGATACAATAGATAAAGTATGAGAATGTATCTGTAACTAACTAATAACTTTTTTCTTGAGGTCAAATATAAATAATGAATACTAGTTAACATGTTAAATAATCCACATCTTTAAGACTGGTTAATTTATAATCATATCACCTGCCGTGAATAGTGCTCAGCATCCCTCTTCATAGCAGCCATTTCAACTCTCATCTTTTGTAATTCAGCCTGCATCAGACAAAGAGAGAACTCAATATAAAAAAGAAAAAACTAGCCACTCATTCTCAATGCTAAATCTTGTGAAGATTATTAAAGATGCTCCTCATCAGCACCTCCAAACATCAGTATACAATAATTACAGAATTTGGAATTGAAAATAAGAATACAAAAAATAAAAAAATAAAAGCACAAGGATCTTGCCTCCACGGAAGAAAGCTTGTTTTCAGCATCTCTCTGACCTTGGCGGGCACGTTCCACTTCTTCCTGCCATGCCTGTATCTGAAGAACTAAGAAGTCATAACTATGGTAAAAATGCAATAGATAATGATGCAGTAGGACCATTATCTCTGTTTCACTCTTAAGAGGACAGAGGCACAATTGTCACTTGAAGTATAAGAAAATAATTGACATGGATGATTGTAGCCCAAACCTTCTATGGATTTTTTATTTTGAATTTCCTAATTCTTATTTTATTCTATAACTATTTTTTAAATATAATTATTAGTTTTTTTTTGGTTTTTATTTCCTTTAAAGAGTTCTCAAAACCCTTTTTTTTTCTATAAGTCTATCAAAAACAGCCTCTCTACTAGTTACAAGTGAGGCTGTATAGTACTGGACTTCCCCAGACTCCACATCTCGGTAGGATTTCTACTAAGATGTTGTTGTCGTTGATTGTAACCCAACCCTTAATAATAGTGGGAGTTACAAAGCCAATGATCAGCTGCCATTTCTAAACAATGGCTATACTGTTTCCAAGTCCAAATTAGAGTAAAACTAAAAACAAAATAAAAATTTTGTTTTGACCAAAAAAAAGGAACAACTAAAAGTGGCTCATATAATATAACTGGAAAATATTGTCTAAGGCAACAAGACAAGCACATGAATTTGCAATGAAATTCTGGCCTAACACTATTTTATTCATAGTAACGAGAACATAATGCAATATCTATCACAGCAAACCCTTTGTAGAAGTATTCAGAAAAGTTTTAACCATCATTATTGAGTAGATGTGAATCCACATTCTATCCATCCCAAAACATGGAAAATTCACTAACAATGAAGGGCCGCAAATGATGATGCCTTATTCGAGACCTTACAGGAAAGTTTAGGAAAGTTCAAAACGTATTAAATGGGTGGAAAACTTACTAAAATTGGTATGTTGAAGTCAATATTATAAATTCTGTCCATAAAAAGATATTATGAATAATGAGAATAAATTAGTATTAAATTCTTATGAAATTATGAACACCCCTCAAACTGTTGTTCAATTTCAAGCAGACCCTAATCTTTAAATTTCAACATTAGATGTATGATCTTTAATGTAATTGCAATATTGCCTTTTTGTCTGATAGATAAAGACAATAGCACAACATTCTGATGCATCTACAAACAATTCAATACGTTTACAACCTAAACTAGTACTGGGTTCTAGATCCACCCGTAGATCTATCAGAAGATAACATCTGACCTCTTCAATTAAGCAGCGATAAATTGAGAAAGTGCAATATACCTATCAACTACATCATTCTACATTCAACGGTTGCATATTGTAATGCAAGCTAAAATGGAGAAAAGTTAAATTAAATTATATATGCTTATAGTGTGATCAAAAATTTGGGTAACAAAGAGCATGTGAGCTTCCTACTTTGGAGAGCACACTCATAACAATATACAATAAGCTCATCCAATCAGATTGGTCCACTAAAATACTTCTTATGTGCAAATCAACATCCAAAGGAATGATGGCAAAAAGATTCTTCAATACAACTTGAAATGAAGTAAAAAACTGGGAAAATTTTCATCCCATACTGTTTGTATAATATAAAAAAAGATCTTCAAAATCCTGCTAATGAATTGAACCATCTGTTTCAAAGAGTACACTCTAGACCTTCACAATGGTACCTGAATAACTTGATTTGCCTCTTCTGTAGACTTCTTTTGTCCCCGGCGAACACGAGCTTCCATGTCTTGTAACTCCTGATTTAGTGACGCACATTCAACCTGGTGACATATGGCAATAAGTTTGGAACTTCTTAGATGGAAATCAAGATAGGGAAAACAAGGATAATTGTGCTTGTCTTCCTTTTTTTTTGGGTACCTCAAGAAGTGCAACCTTCTGCTCAAGCTCTGCTGCCTTAAGTGTCCTCTCATCTGCAATTCTCTGATGAGATAGTAAAATAGAAGCATTCAATGTAAAGGAAACATGGAGTCGGCAAGCACTAGGCTAGTCAACATAACATTAATATCTTGGACTCAAGCAGCACATTATTTTCTGCTAAAACATGCAACTACAATTATGTTATTACATACAATTCCAATGCTCTGGGAGTTGGATAAGCTTGAATAATTTGACTATTCTAGTATTTTAAAGGTGAAAAGCAGTTAGCTCAGTCGTGACTGTTCCCATTATCAACTACCTTGAATGGCAATATATGATTTAGTATAAAGGCACGTTATTTCTATAATTACCTGGGTCCTGGCAAGGGCTGTAGATGCCTCAGCAGCTCTATGTTCCAGTTCCACTTCCCTTTCCATCGCTGCCTATTTCACAATTGAAGATTATAATGCAAGTTTCAACTGGATTTAAATAATTTCTCAAGCATGAATATATTATGCACAAACCAATTTGGTGGCATTATGAGCTGTACGTTCTTCTTCCGCTCTTCGTTCAGCAGAGGCTAACTCCTCTCGTACAGCCTTAAAAGTACTAAATGATATATCAGACTTCTAAGATAATGTAGTATGCAAAAATATGTCAAAACAATTGAATATAAAAGAAACATTAGTGGTGAGGAAGATCAACTGCTGTACGTGCATCATTCTTGTCTCTGTGAGCTCCCTATTTCTCATTATGGCCTCCACATTTGCCTGAAATTAACGAAGTGTTACTACATGGGAAGAAATGCAGTGAAAGTCACTTAAATTTTTATAGAAATGCAATGATTTCTCAACATAATTTTTACGGAAATGTGAGGGTTTCAAATAAAAGAAAGGAAGGTTAGATACTTAGAATACAACAAACAAAACAAGTAATTGCACCATAGTACATAAGAAAATGAAGAAGAAAAAAAAAGTGCTCACATGATATTATTTACCATCATCTCTTTTAAAATATAGAAGAAGTGAGAAAGTAAGACTTACAGATAAAATTCCAGAAACGATGGTATAATTACAGTAACAGATTACACAAGGCTATTAAGTTATTTGTTTCATTGAAAAACAAGGCATTGGACAAAGCCCTTTGCCTAAATTTCTGGGACTCTTACTTAACTATTCAAATATTTGACAATTCCTTCACGGCTATTCTAATATATGAAAAATATGAATGCCTCAAGTTATAAATTAGAAGCAGCAGCAACCTGCAAGGAAGCCAAATTCCCTTCAGATAAAGCAGCCTGTTTCTTAAGTGACTCCACAGAACTAACAAGTGCTCCAATTTCTGCATTTTTAGCAGCCAAAGCCTCAGTCATATTAGACTCTACTCGTGTCACTTCACCTTTGGATATAGACAAATCTTGCTGTAGTTGCTTTATGCAAGCCTCATATGATTTAGTGAGCTCTCTCTGTTAAGGCATTATCCAAAATGCTCAATATAACTGCAGCAATACTAGATGATATACATGTAAAGGTGAAGTTATTAGATCAATGACAGAACATAGATTCTACATTCACCTCTGAACCGAGAAGTTCTTCCAGTTGGGCATTTTCATATTTGTATTCTTGAATGCGGGCTTGGAGTCCAGTACAAACCTGCATGTTGACATATCAAAAGTCAATTCTGCTGCTAGTGAAAACATACAAATGGTTGTCAGCCCAGTGAATGTGTTCGACCTGTTGCCAGTCAAAACCCTTTCCATGAGAAAGTCTAAGACTTCAAAATTACTTAAATGTCAATGCATTCGACAAAAAATGACTAGAAATCAATAAAAAACAGGGATCAAACTATTTGATGCAAAAATAACGTAAGCCAGAACCATGTGCCAAGTACCTTCCAGATCGTGTCAAAGTGAGAATGCTACCATGAAAGAAAGTTGATTACATTCAATACAATAGCAGTTCGAATAAGTTGTAACAAATATAAATCACAATCACATTTCAGCATAGAAATGCATACAAACGAACATGCTAACTAAAACTTACCCTTGCCAACCGTGCCTCTTTTGACTGACCAGTAGAATTTGCAGTCTTAAGCAGTACTTGAGCCTACATACAACTAAATGCATCAATCAGTAATAATTAACAAGAAAAAGGTGCAAGAACCAGATAGCTGTTTCAGTAGTACAGTAAATTGTCGTAAATATTTTTAAAATATATCTGTACCATCTTTTGTCTTGAGGAGTTACCTCATTAAGTTGATCCTGCAATTTTACAGAAGCATCACCTTTATGCTTTGGTTGCTTCTTTTGATCAACGAGAGGTTCAACCTCATGATGGACATCATTCAATGGAGTTCCACTTGTGACAGGAGAGTCCTTGTTTACTATTTGAGATTCCGCTTGGTCAACAATTGAAGGAACATCAGCATTTCTTAACTTGATATCTTGACCAGCATTATCTTCTTTAACATTTTTTGGGTCTTTGGCAGGTTGTTCCAAGGAACGAAGATCTATGGGAACATCAGAAGCCTTCTCATTGAGAAGCTCGCCATTTGTAGTAGACATAGCAGTGTCAGCATCACTCACAGTGACAGACACTTCAAGATTTTCAGCATCATTTTGAACAACTTTGTTATCTGGACTCTCAGATAATGAAATAGTGGGAGGATTATTATCAGTAGTAAGTAGTTGCTGAGTGCTTGGTTGGTCATTCAACTTGCTAGAAAGGGTTTCATCACTTTCGACAAAAATTATAGTCCCATCTTTGTCAGATGACACATTGGATTTTGATGTTTGTGAACTACTTATCCCCTTTTGAGGAGATTCGTTTTCAGAAAGCCTCTTTTGAGCCTGAAAACAATCCAATTATAAGCCAAATCATCATAATGCTTTCCAATACAGACATATGTCGCTGGAATCAGCATAACTAAGCATTATCCAGAATTAGAGGTATGTACAAGTACCTTTGGCCTTGATTTTTTCCTCTTAGGTTGAGATACTTGTCCATTAGATTCTTCAATTACACAAGAAAGGATATATTAACAATATGCAACTGGTACAACATTCTGAAAATTTATCTTCAAAATAAGACATTCTTTCTCCAGGTATATTACACTCAGATCAACAGATGGGCATTTCTTTCTATGTGAAAAGTAGCTGACTACAACTTTAGCAAGTCACTTGAAATTCAGCTTGAAGTAAAGACTGAATGACCTTGTCACACTGAGTTTCTGAATTTAGTAGGATGAATCGAAATCAAGGCTGTTTATATGTTCATAAATAATTACTTTTCCACAATGCTTGTCCTTAGTAAATCTATCATTCCAATTGTGCCTAAGGTTAAATGACCAAAGTCGTAAGCCGTGCAACATGTTATCTTCATAATGCAGTGAATTGAGAAGATAATATGAGTCACCTGGGGACTGAATATCAGAATGCTCTTCTGGCTTGTCACCAACAACCAGCTTTGCCCTTCGGTCTACAACTTCAAGCAAATCTGCAACAGAAAAGTAATGTATCAACAGCATTTAAGCAACTCTCAACATGCTTGCCAATCATAGGTAGTTAGATAAATCAATGGCACAAGGCATTTCGTGAAGAAATTTGATGAAAGTATCAGTGAGAGAATGACACTAAATTTTAAGTAAGAACACTACGGTGCATTTTAGCCAATAAACTTCTGATACTGCTCTGATAGCTGCACTTCTTTCAAAGAATTGGCTTGAAATAGTGGTTCATAATGATAAATAAGTCCTTTCTCGCATATACCTTTCAATGGCCATGGAGATTGAACAGTTAGACATTAAATTTCATTTCACATTAAGCTAAAAAAAATTCCCCAACTAAATTTTCAGCAATGGTTATTCTGTCACTAAAGCAAACGTGATGCCAAAGGCATAAGTTACGAAAGCAATGCGTGCTCTCTCTCGTCTCTTTTAACTTCTGTAGCCGTCAAATCAACAAATAGTAAAAGGCAGCTTTAACTCGATTACTCCCACAAACCAGAATACTCCCATTGCTAATCCTAAAATCTATAAGCATATAATGGAAGCAGATAATTATAACCACACAAAAAAGAACACTAAATGGCATGCAATGAAGAAAACTGGGTCAAAACAGAGAGACGTGAAGATAATTCTACTAGATTGGTTTCCACAAAGTGATAAACGAAGATGATTATCAGATCCATACCTTCGGCGGCTTTGAGCCACGAAGCCATTGATTAATAAAAGATAAATTAGATTCTTTGGAGTAGCACTAGCACCAAATCTCCGATGCAATGCCAAAATAATTTGGTTTTGGACAATTCTTCATATAATAATAATGATAATAATCTCGAAAGCATGGTAGTTAAAGAAAGAAAAGAAATGGTGAATGTTGAGTTGAGTTGAGACGAGACGAGACGAGTGAGTTCGAAGGAAATGGGGTTAATGTTACCCTGCCGTCGAGACTAGCGTAACATTCGCTGTTGGCGAATGAGTCCGCTATATTATCAAACGGTGGCTGCCATTCCTCTGGGCTGAAGACCTTCTTCATGTGAGCTTTCCCTCTGGGCCATTCCGAATTTAAGCTACCCAAGTGATGAGCTCACTTCTTTTCTCTTGCTCATCCTTTATGCCTCCAAAACAAGCGTAGCAACTCATGAAAGAACGGCTCCGCATCATCATCATAAGACGACTCCGTATCGGAGGTACCGAAGAATAAAAGGAATCGTGAGTGCAAAGGGTAAGACACTGAAATCACATGCAAACAGTAAATGGTCACTGATAGTGCTCTTACGTAGTAAATGCTTACTGTCTACATTAGCACAGGCGGAAAAAAAATATAAAAATTTTATGTCTCGATGTATTTGATTGTTTACTTAATTTATTTTTATTCTGACTCCAAATTATAAAAATAAAATTATTTAATTACTGATTTAAATTATTTTTATTCTGACTTCAAATCACAAAAATATAAATTTTTTGTTCCTTCCAAAATCGTGGGATAAGATTTCTTATCCCTGTGACAGAAAATAAAATATATAAGTAACTTCCAGAAATACCCCTCCTCTCACGTAAGTAATTATTATTATTATTCTTATTATTATTAAATATTCTTATAAATTTTCTACTAATTATTAAATTTATCAATTTATTATTATTATTATTATTATTATTATTATTATTATTATTATTATTATAAATTTTGTAATTATT
>JANSVB020000425.1:4347665-4358151 GCA_025504935.2 Erythroxylum haughtii | reverse complement strand
TCCAACACGTTAGCCATCACATACACTTGCAGAAAATACTCGTTTGGTATAATTATCAAGTGCGAATGAAATCATATTAGCATGCAAACATAAAATTTAACCCTTTAAGACTACATACTTGCATTGCTCAATTTAACGTGGTTTATACAAAAGTATACTAAGAAACACATGTGTAAGTAACATAATATTGTACAAATGTAAGCATGTCTTCTTTTCGACCTCTAGTCCCCCATAAAACATCGGTGATACAGATCCTGATTCCACCGTGTTGAGATTTGTCTTTTATTAATGTTATCTTCTCTCTCAAGAGACTGATGAAAAATGAGTTGACTTTTCCAAGATTATGACATTTTTAGAAAAGAAAAGAGCACGTAAGAAGTTTTCAATTTTCAGAAAAGAAAAACGAGTTGACTTGGTTCGATAGCTTAATTGTTATCTACATCTAAGGATCTCATTTAGGTGGTTCTATTAGTTTCAACGAAAGGAAAAAAGTTATAAGAGATTAAGTGTTTTTCAACACTTGTAAGAGTTCCCTATAAACTCATTAGTACTGCTAAGTAAGCACTATAGCAACTCTGTAACTCCTAATTCTTTCCGTAAATTTCTCAGATTATTTAGGTTACAGTGAGAAAACTATGTGTAAGACTAATGCTACTAATTTTTATAGGTTATACGTAGCAGCTGCATCTTGCAAAGTCTTCACCGTAAAGGTATGCCTCACATGCATCACTTATGCTCCTCTGCATTGTATTTTACTTTATTCTTTGTTGTTATCCCTGTAATTAAATACCCTTATAATTTTTGGGTTTTACTTTGTTAGCAAAAAACAAAACACACATATATCTTATGAACCTTAGATCCCTAAATGTTGAACCCGATTTATTTGAGATCAAATAGATGATCGGTGTCAAAAATTGATGGAGAAACGTGAATCATTTATTCCCTCCTTCTCCATTGATTTTTTACGTCAATCATTGTTTTTTAAGGGATTTAAGAGAGCAAACCCTATTATACGCGAGATAAAAAAATATGTTCTTCGATGGTTATTGTCTTCAAAGCACTTCACTAATATGTAGATAATCTCTACAGAAAGTGGACGTCCTTGTTGTAACAATCTTTGTTCCAAAGTCTGAAGGATTTAGATCACTAGCTATCTTCTCCAGTGTAAAGAGTCCTTGAGCAATTCTATCTCTAACGAAGTGAAGCCTTACATCGATGTGCTTGTATAGCTCGTGCAGAGCAGGATCCTTACTGAGGTAAAGTGTGCTTTGACTATCTGTGTAGATTGTTGATGTAGCTAGGTTAATTTGAATTTCCTTTAGGATGCCTATCACCTATATTAACTTTTTTACGCCTTCTGTGATTGCATAATAGTTTACATCTGTCATTGATAGTGATACTATTGACTGTTGCTGAACTTTCCAACTATTTGAATTGCCTGCTAACGTGAAAAAATATGTTGATACTGATTTTCTATGTCTTTGTCTGCTGCATAATTTGCATCTACAAAATCACGCAAACATATATTATTGTATTTAGCTAATTCAACTTTAGAAAAATGTAAACCATAGTTTAAAGTTTCAGTCAAGTATTTGAGAACATTCTTTAACCTTTGTCAGTGCTCAAATCCTAGATTGGCTATGAATTTGCTTATAATGCTAATTGTATAAGCCAAGTTAAGTCTTGTACATAGCATCATATATATGATGCTACCAACTCCAACATCATAGGGATAGTTCATCACAGCTTTCTTTTCTTCCTCAATTTGAGGACTCTTACTAGCAACCATCTGCAGATGTGAGCCTATAGACATAAAGCTAGATTTTGCTTATTCCATAATGAACTGAGCATGAACCTTTCTTATGTAATTCTTCTGAATCAACCATAGCTTCCATCTTATTCCTGATAATTTCCATTCCTAGGAGCTTGTGTGCTTCTCCCATATTCTTCATCTCAAAGTGCTTACGTAAAGCATTCCTCGCTTCTACAATTTTGCTTAAATCCTTTCTAGTGATGACTAAATCATCTATATAGACAGACTAGCATATAGACAACTTTTGTCTCTTCTTGGTCTTTATAGTAAATGCAGTAATCATAGGTACTTCTAGTGAATTTCATATAAGTTGCTACCTCATAAAACTTCTTGTTCCATTGCCAAGGTACTTGTTTTAACCCATATAGGGATTTTTGAAACAAACAAATGTGGTCAGGCTTATCTTTATCTACAAAACCAATAGGTTACTTCATGTAAATAGTTTCCTAAAGCTTTCCATATAGGAAGGTTGTTTTAATATTCATTTGATGGATTTCCTAATTGTAGATAGTTGCCAGCACAAGGATAAGTCTTATAGTCTTGAACTTCACAACGGGTGATAATATCTTCTTGTAGTCAACTCCCTCCTTCTATCTGTATCCTTTAGCTACAAACCTAGCCTTATATATCTTAAGTTCTGCCTCTATGACTCCCTCTTTAAGTTTAAAGAGCTATCTGTTTTCAATCAGCTTTGCTTTAGGTGGCTTAGGTACTAGCACCCAAGTCATATTCTTCATTAAAGAAGAGTATTTATTCTTGCTAGCCAATTTCTACTGCTCAACATCCTTTCTGCTCATAACTTCTTCATAGGTTTCTGATGCCCTATAATTAAAAGACTCTGCAACAAGACAAGTATATTCCACTAAATTAGAATCACAATACCACCTATTAGGTATCGTTTGTCTTGGCTATCTATCTCTGGTGAGCTGATAATCAAGTAGAGAATTATTAGTGTCAGCTGGCTGTGAAGTTCCCTCCTCACTTTCACCTTCTGTTTTCTCAATTTCTAGTTCATGGTGTGTAGAGCCTTGTATAGGGTCCTCATCATGATATTGTGTGCCACCTTCTATTTCAGTTGTTGGTGGCATATAGAAAGGAACCGAAGTGCTTGATGATCCCAATTGCTCTTGAATTTCCTTTTGTAGGTTAGGGTTGGCAAGATTCCTACACAACAAAGGAAATTACGTTCCTTAAATATTATATCTCTACTAATGAGGGTTTTCAAACCTCCCTGTTGAAGCAGTAGGATTTTGTAGCCTTTGACTCCTTCTGGATAGCCTAAGAACACTCCTTTAGTTGCTCTAGGTTTCAATTTCCCTTCCTTTTGGTGTGCATAGGCAATAGAACTGAAGGTTATTAGGTGAGCAAAACTAGGTTTCTTCCCATTCCAGCTTTCCTAAGCTGCTTTGTAATCATTGGTTGATACAGGCAATCTGTCTACTAGGTATGAAGCAGTTTTGATAGCTTTACCCCATAATGATTGTGAGCACCCTGAAGATAACAGCATGCGTCTTATCTTTTCTAGGAGTGTCCTGTTGAGCCTCTCAGCTATACTATTCTACTGAGGTGTTGCTCTGATAGTCTTTTGCCTCTAAATACCTTTCTTGCTTCAATAATCTTCAAATTCTTTATTGCAATAATTAAGGCCATTATCAGTTCTTAGGTATTTTAATTTCTTCCCTATCTCATACTTTATGAGTGTATGTCACTTAATGAATATATCCAATGCTTTATATTTCCTTTTTATAAGATAAACCTAGCATTTCCTAGACTTGTCGTCTATTATGGACATAAAGTATTTATTTCCTCCTACAGTGGGCACTTGAGCTGGCCCTCACAGATCACTATGGACATACTCCATAATCTCTTTAGCTCTTTTAGCTCCTTTCTAAAAATTGGTTTTGTGGTACTTTCCTAGCACACAAGATTCACAGAATTCCATCTTCCTTATGTCTTTTCCATGAATCAACCCTTGCTTAGAAAGGTGTATCAAGCTTTTGTTTCCTGCAGGTCCCTATCTAGAGTGCCATAGCTTAGTTGAATCTAGCTCTCTATTTCCAGTAGTTAGATTCACTTCAGTGGTGCCTATCATGTAGTAGAGCTCTCCCCTTTAAACTCCCCTAACAATCACTCTTTCATCCTTTAGAATTTCTCTAAGTCCATCCTTAGATCTTATCTGAAAGCCTTATTTATCAAACATGCTTTCATAGATGAGATTTCTCCTCACTCTTAGAACAAATCTGACATTGGTTAAGGTTCTTCTCTTCCTATCAAACATGTTGATGGAAACATTTGTAATACCTTCAACCTTTTGTTATCAACAATCTGCCATCTTTACTTTGGAAGTATCTGGTTCAAAGGTGGTAAACTAGTCTCCATGAGGAGTGACATGCATAGTACACCCAAAATCAAAGATCCATTCTCTACTGAGATCTTCACTCTCTTTAGTAATAGCTAGCAGTTCATCACCACTGGATTCTTCATGTTTCTCCATATTCCCAGCATCTCCACCTTGTGCAGCCTTGTCCCTTTTCTTCTTCCTGTAGTCTCTAGCAAAATACCCCTCCTTATCACAGTAGTAGCACTTCTTGCCTTTAGACTTTTTCTTTTTTTCTTCACTGTCTTTAATCTGCTTATCCCTGCCATTCCCTTTCTACCAATTTCCCTTCTTATTGTTCCTTTTTTTAGTCTTCTTGTCTTGTTTATTATCAATGAACATGACCTCTGGTTCCTTCTTGAATGGATTATTGTCCACAATTTCCTCCATTAATGAATCCAGCACCCTCTTGACAATGAGTGATTATCCACTGGCATGCTTAATCACTTTCTTGAAGGCATTGAAATATGATGGTAAGGCCTTTAGAATAACCACACCTTGGTGTTCTTCAGATATATATTCACCTGTAGCTTCTAAGTCTTGCACTAATTTAAAGAATCCAGATTGTCATCAAGGGTTACAATAGTATTCATTTTATACTTGACCATATTATGTAAAAGGGTCATCTTATTAGGCAGATATCTTTTAAAATACAATTCATCAAGTGTAATCCATAGTTTCTTTGCAGTATTGCAATTCTGCACTTTTCTTATCACAACAATTGATAAATGAAGCATTAACTTACAATGTGTAAGCCTTTGCATCTTGAGTTTCTTAGTAGGATATGCTTCTAAATAATATTGTTCTTCAATTGCACCATAATGGTCATAGGATTCAAGTAAAGCTTGTATTTGAAGTTTCCAAATTGTAAAATCTTCTTTACCAGTAAAGATATCCATTTCTTTTCCCACTATTTTGTTACGAAGATAAAAGATGATGAGAAAAAAGTTCTTACTGACTTATTGATTGTAAGAGTAGATCAGAAATAGGATACAAAGGTTTAGGCTTACTTGTATGATTCTTCTTACGCTTTCTTGATGAACCTTGATTGCTTGCCAGAGGTTTACCCTAAATACTAAATATTGGCTCTAATACCACTTCTGTTGAGATTTGCCTTCTATTAACGTTATCTTCTTTCTTAAGAGACTGATAAAAAATGAGTTGGCTTTTGCAGAATTATGACATTTTCAGAAAAGAAAAGAGCACACAATAATTTTACTTGGTTCGATAGTTTAATTCCTATCTACATCCAAGGATTTCATGTAGGTGGTTCTACTAGTTTTAACATCCAAGGATTTCATGTAGGTGGTTCTACTAGTTTTAATGAAAGGAAAAAAGTTACAAGAGATTGAGTATTTTTCAACACTTGCAAGTATTCGTTGTGAACTCATTACTACTCCTAAGTAAGTACTTTAGTAACTCTCTAACTCCTAATTTATTTTCGTAAACTTCTCAAATTATTTGGGTTACAATAAGCATATTGTGTGTAAGACTAACGCTATTATCTGATTTTTATAAACTATACATAGCAGTTGCACCTTCCAAAGTCTTCACCGTAGAGGTATGCCTCATGTGCCTCACACATGTATTACTTATGCTCATCTATTCTGCATTTTACTTTATTCTTTGTTGTTATCCTTGTAAGCAAATACCCTTGTAATTTTCGGGTTTTATGTTGCACATATATATCTTATGAACCTTAGATCCCTGAATGTTAAACCTGATTTATTTAAGATCAAATAGATGATCTATGTCAAAAATCGACGGAAAAACGTGAATCACTTCACACTCCGTTTAGATTGGTGTTTCCAAGACGAAATAAACAATATCCTTTTGTGAAAAAAAAAAAAAGAGAATAAGCAATTGAATGCCCCAAACTTGCTGGTGATTATCATGCCAAGTGCGGTACAGAATTGGTGAAGTGTTCTTCTACCAACCCCTTCATTTATTTAACCTCCTACTTTCAACAGGTTGACGGTGATACATTTTGGTTTTCAGCTGTCAAAATAATGACATTAATCAACTGGGACCAAAATGGGAAAAGGATAATCCATGTAGACGATGTTAAATAAACGAGTCACCTTTCTTTCCCTGAGCAACGAATTGATGTTAACACTATATATTAAGTCTAACAAACACCTTAAATCCAGTTTAACAATTGAGTGGCAGAAATTTCACTTGACAATCTTCTCATACTAACAATCAATTTGATGGAATTATAAGATATTTTTACTATATAAGATCATGCACGAGAGCCTTTTTATTATCTCTGAATTACCATGCAAACACAAACAAATTACACGTACATATACCACGGCTTCTATTATTATGAAGACGTTTACTATCACTTTCGTATCAGTTATTAGTACCAGCTTTTCTTTAGGGTCAGTAAGAGTTTAGGCCTAGCTAAGATATAGTACTTGGAACAAGCTTACTATAGGCCCAGTAATTCCAAGTGAATCGCTACCAACATTTAATACAGCTGGAAGGTTAGTAAAGTGCATCTTCACTTACCGATAATACCAAAGCTAAATGAGAGTAAAGTCGGTAGCTGCTTCTCTGCCGCTAGTGCATGGCAGGTGACCTCTCAACCACTAGAGAAAACAATAGCCACGAAAATCCACCCGAGACACTGAAAGGAGTGTAGAGGCAAAGGCCCTAAAACTAAGAGCGCTTCATAACTCGAAAGTCAATAATAATATGCTCGCACTATAAGAATTTCCTAGCTCCTTGTTTGCAAGTAGCAGCTGCATGCACAGTCTTTCTTCAAAACACAGAATATGCATTGCTAGTTGCTTTCTTCTTGTTATATCAATTTCAAGTATTGACATTTGACTGAAAACCTTAGGCATTATGACAAGAAAGTAGAAGAGATATACATATATATATATATATATACAGAGAGAGAGAGAGAAACACATTAATATAGACGGATAAAGACAATAAGCATAAGGAAAAACAAGAAAACCATTCTGATACAAAGCGACGGAGAAATACAAAATTTACTTAAGAACCAAATTCATGATTATTGACGGGAGACCTCATGAAGAGGTACAATACGAACACAACGCTCCTTCAACTTATGGCAAGATCTAGCTATTTTCTACGTAAAAAATTGTCAGATGTCGAACTATAGAAAACCTTATGAAATTAGATGTGTAACCCTTTTGAGTTTTGATTAAGATATCGTGATTATATAAATCTGATGTGACAAATAGCTAAATCTCGATCCATAAAGTTGTCTAGAGGTGCACTGCAACTACTTGTTGTGATGGGGTTGCATTGAACTCTTTGGATTCCCAGCAAGAGCATACGCATCCTTGGCCTAGGCTGGAATTGAAAGTTCAAATGAGTGTCGGAGACATCTATTATTGTTAGCAGAATTCATCTGCCCCCAAAGATCATGGCAAAGTAGATTTTTGCAGCTTCAAATTCTTATAGAACTTCTGGATGAAATCCTCTGCTGCTTTGTCCACTTGTCCATTATTTTCCTCGTCCTTTAACGGAAAAGGCGAGTCTGTGATCCTCAGTTGTCTGACCATAGGGCTTTTTCCGAATCCAGGAAGGGTCAGCGGCGATGCCTCCACCACCACCTCCTTATTCAACATCTCCAGCATCTTCTGCACCGCAGCGACGGTGGGGACGTCGTTGTTTTTGTAAGACTTTGGAAAGCGATGGTGGAGGGGATGTTTGCGTTTGTGGTGTGTATGAATAGAGTAAAATGCAGGGCTGTTGCTGCAACTGAACTCGTATTCTCTAGGTGAAACAAAGGACAGAGCGTCATCAGAACGGCAACTGAAAGAGGAGGAGTGATGGTTGTGGAAAGTGATGAGGTTGCCGATGGCTTTTTCGACGAGCTTGTTGCCTCGTTTAAGTAACAGATGGAGATCAACCAGTACTCTGCTCTTTGATATGCCGTTTCGGATGATGAAGACTACAGCACGTACTATGTGCCATAGTTTCTTGGCCACCTCTTGGCTACCAGCTTCCATCTCCATGTCTAATCTTGTGTTACAACTTTTTCTTTTCAAAATTTATACATAGAGAAAGAGAAAGAGAGAGGTAGGGTAACCAGAGAGAATGAATATTTGGTTGGTATGTGAGGGAGGGGAGTTATGTATTTAAAGGCCAAGGAAATTGCTAGTATAATAATTAAGAATAAAGATCAAACTTTTAATACAAGTAAACTTATGGGCAAGTGCACTATACACTATGCAATATCGCCAACAAAAATGGTCACCTTAGACTTTACAGCAACAGAGTATCTGTTCACGCGCCGCAATTCGCTAGGGTTGTGGCATTTCGGAAATAGTGGTCGGAATTCGCTTTATCTTGATATTTTTGTACCATAAGCTTATATTGGCAATTCGAGAGAGATTACTAGAAGGTCCCTCTACGAAATAGTAATACACTTGGCTTCAAGGACTAGAGATATTTAGGGTTGTCTCTTAATGCCCAAATTGGCCTTTGTCCTGCGCTTAACGTCCGTAATACAGTGGGAACTAATTGAATAAATGGTCCCGGGACCCCTATTTATGTTGCGGGAGTGTTTTAAATGGTCTCTATTAATAGGCTATGGTTCGAAGTTGAAGAGGTCGACCATAAAGAATTGATAATAATTTATAGTACAATAATACAATAGATTAAGATCAAATAAAGTTTCTTAATTCAAGTTTTTTTTATCAACATTGTACAGCTTTTCTGTTAATCTATTTAGGTGTTCACTAAATTCAACTTATTGTCTTGAATTAACTCGAACATATAAAACTTTTCAAGGCTATAGGTATGTTAGATATGTTCTTATGAGCTGGATAACAATTAATTCCATTTTAACGGTTTTAATAATTTATCGATTAAGCTAATCATATTTAATTCGGATAAAAAAATAAAATAGCCTAATAAAGGAACTAAATTAATGGACTAAAGTTTAGCAAAAAAAAAAAAACCCCCAATTAATGTAGAACAGATTAATATTAAGCCTGTGATGAGGAGACTCAATATAGATGTTATATAAAGAAAGTTAAAGTCTCATGCAGTTATTATAGCAAATCGTGAACGTATAAATACTTTTACTCATTCAAATATTCACGTATATAGAAAGATACAAAAAGGCTTTAACACATTGCAACGAGCAAATCTCGTGAAAGTTTTAGTACATTCGCGCTTGTTTCAACTTTAAAAAACTCATATAAAATTATGGAACTGAAATCAAGTATTTCTATATTTTTTCATTATTTTCTTTTCATGTTTGATCTGAGATACACAATTAAAGCTTTTGTTACGTGTTACAAGGTCAACAAGAAGGAAAATTTTTATATGACATCGATTTAGAAATTTTGTATATGATATCGACTTATGGACTTATGATTAGTATAATTGATAAGACAAAAGATTTAAGACTTAAATTATTCAACCGGTATGATATTATCGTAAAATCAGCTTAAAATTAAATTAAAGTAAAACATTTGAAATATGAATGAAAGAGATTGTTCTTATTCATTAAAACTTTAAAGTTTAATCGAAAAAGATATTATTAAATAATTTTATTTTATAAAAACTTATTAATTTATAAAAATTGACTAATTAATTAAAAAAATAATTTATTTTTAATAGCAAAATTATTAAAGTAAATCAAATTGAAAAATTAAAAAATTAATCAAAAAATTAAATAATTCAAGATTTTTTTGATTAAAAATTGGTTGAATTTTTTAACCATTAATTTATATTATAAAGTCATAAAAACACGTGATTTTTCCTCATTGTTCATCTACCTATTTATGTAGAAATTGGTTATATTTGTTTTTAGTCTATTCTGTTAATTATTAATTTTGGAGTCAATACAACATTGTAAAGTCACGGACTCACCGGTTCCGTGACTCGTCTTAATTTCTCTGCTAAGAAAAAGAATTTCACGGGGCATGAAGCCACGTAACTGGTATTTGTCCCAGCTTTCATTGCCAACCTGACACGATTGACAGCTATGAGGTATGAATGAGATCACCAACTGATCACACGTGGCAGTCGATAACGCTTCATTTTGAACCTGTTGCCGTACACGATTGCATGTGTGAACCTTTAAATCTGGACCATTTATTTCAGAGAAGTATCATCACGACCAATGAGAGCAAGACGAAGCGAGTTCATTAGGCACGCTAAGTTAACGAATCCACGTTGGGTCGAAAAATGAAAATTATTTAATTACTGTTATATATTAATAAAATAATGTATAATATCTAAGTGTAAATTAATTATTATAAGTCATAATTGTTGAGTTTGGCTCCTTTGTTGTCCCATAT
>JANSVB020000425.1:4297589-4309159 GCA_025504935.2 Erythroxylum haughtii | reverse complement strand
TACCAAATTATACATGCACCCAATCTAAACCATCCAAATTACCAGTATGCCCTTCATATTGGTAACGGGATGTTACATATTGAACATTTTAGAGGCTAAATTAGAACTCGACCTCTTATATAATTTGTAAACCTACGTCTCTAGTTTACTCCATATCAAAAATAATCTCAGTTGGATTATTAAATCTGAATTAGAACATTTGAGATTTTATTGTTCTATACAAAATTTCAAATACACACACACACACACACACACATGATTAATTAGTTTTAAAGGATTATGCGGAACCTTTATTATTAATATTTTGCATAAAATGAAGTTTCATGTGATCAATATAATTTTAATTAATTGAACATTAGCCACAACATCTTTGATTAAAAGAAATTATGTATTAAGTGTTATGAATCACTTCTGGTAAAATGACACAAATTGTAATCAATCATATTCAAATATAATAAATTTTATCCCATAGGAATATTTATTATATTTGCATGGTTAATTAGGATGGAATAGCAAATTATCTTTTCTTAATTTACCCACAGGTACTAAGAAAAGGACTATAATTTGATAATTTCATCGTAAAGGTTATGTATGAATATTTTAATTAAAGCTTAGCCCACAAACAATTTTCATTGTTATATGATTCACATTTGAAATATAATTGCATGTTTTAACATTGGTAAAATATGATATATGATTATTTGCTTCAAAAGATAGTGACATAAGCATATTTATTTGAATTTGGTGTAGTTATTAAATCTGTGAATTTTTCTGATATTCAATGTAATATTCCCAAATTGAATGGTAATAACTATAAAACATGGAAAGAGAGGATTCTCCTCCAATTAGGGTGGATAGACGTTGATTATACTATCCAAAAAGATGAACCACCTACTCCTACTAAAACTAGCACTCAAGCTGAAATTGCTCTTTATGACCGTTAGGAGTGATTTAATCGCGTCAGCATGATGTACATAAAGACCAAAATTCATGTTAGTATTCATGGTTCTATTGGAAAATGTGATCATGTTAGGAATCTAATGAAGGCTATTGATGAACAGTTTAAGGCTTCAAATAAGGCCCTAGCTAACACCTTAATGACTAAATTATCATTAATGAAGCTCACAAGTGTTAGAGGTGTGTGTGAGCACATCATGCAAATGAGGGACATTGCTACTCAACTAAGGTCTCTTGAGGTTGAGATGTCTGAGTCTTTTCTTATGCATTACATACTTAATTCCCTTATGCCTCAATATGGACCCTTTAAAATCTCTTACAATATACATAAGGATAAATGGTACATCAACGAACTGTTAACCATCTGTGTTCAAGAGGAAGGGAGGTTGGTAATGGAATTGGGTGAAAGTGCACATATGGCCACAAAAGGAAGGAATAGAGGACAAGCCAGACAAAAAGGAAAGGGTAAAATACCAGTCCATACTAAGATCAAAAAGGATTTCAATCCAAATGTCACTTATATAAAAAGAAAAGGCATATAAAAAAAGGATTGTGCCAAATTTAAGGCTTGACTTATGAAGAAAGGTATTTCAATCTCCTTTGTTTGTTATGAATCTAATATGGTTGATGTTTGTTATAACACTTGGTGGATTGATTCTAGTTCTACAATCTATATTTCTAATACCTTGCAAGGTTTTCTAAACCACTAGAAGCCAGTGGGCAGTGAACAGTGCATTTATTAAGGTAATAAAATGCATTCACATGTGGAAGCTATTGGAATATGAAAATTAGCTTTGAAATCTGGTTTTATTTTGAATTTGGAAAGAATATTTTATATTCCAAGTTTTTCTAGAAATTTGATTTCAGTTTCAAGTCTTATACCTCTGAGATATTCCTTTAACTTTTCAAATGCATCATTTGAGTTATATCAAGGATCTGATCTTGTTGGAAATGGTACAATAATTGATGGCCTTTTAAAATTAATTTGAAAGAAAATGTTTTTCACAATACAATGCATGTCTATAATAATGTTGGTATTAAAAGATGTGTTATGAATGAACAATCCTCTATATTGTGGCACCAAAAGTTGGGACATATTTCCATTGAAAGAAATAAAAAGTTAGTGAATGATGGAGTACTTAATACTCTGGATTTTGCTGACTTTGATGTTTATGTGGATTGCATGAAAGCAGAACAACATAAAAAAGAAAGGTGCTAAGAAGAGTTCAAACATAATAGAGATCATAAATTAAGACATTTGTAGTCTAGAAATGGACTTGTATGGTAAGAAATACTTCATCTCGTTTATAGAAGATTACTCGCGATGTATGTACCTCTACTTGCTTCATAACAAGAACGAAGCATTAATTAACTTTAAGGTATTTAAAATGAAAGTAGAGAGACAATATGGTAAGCAAATAAAAATCGTGAGATTAGATAGAAGTGGAGAATTTTATGGTAGATACACTGAGGATGGACAAGCACCTGATCCATTTGTGAAGTTTCTTTAGGAGCATAGGCTAATAGCTCAATACACCATACCTGAGTCTTCAGACCAAAATGGTGTAATAAAAAGAAAAAACTAAACATTATTTGACATGGTATAAAGTATGCTTAGTAGCTCTAAGCTACCTAAATCTTTATAGAGTGAAGATCTTATAACGACAATGTATATATTAAATCAAGTTCCAACCAAGGCTATTTCAAAAACACCATTTGACTTATGGAAAGGTTGGAAACCGAGTTTGCAAAATATACGCATTTGGAGATGTCTGTTTGAAGTAAGAGTTTATAGTCTAAAAGAAAAGAAACTGGATCCAAGGAATATAAGTGTGTATTTCATTGGATAAACTCAAAGGTAAAAAGGGTACATATTTTACTGCCCATCTCATAGTACTAGGTTTGTGGAGTCAAGAAATGCAAAGTTTCTTAAGAATGACTGGATCACTAGGAGTGATCAATCACAGGACTTAATTCTTGAGAAGGATTATTGTGAAATACAAACTCCTAATTCAAATAATAGATTGGTTTTCATTCATAGCATCCCTCAAAGTCAAACGAGCATTGAACAACTAATCATTGCAGTTCCATAAGCTGTTGATGACAATCTAGTAGATCCGATTATTCAACAATCACTAGAGCAACCAGTTGTACAAGCTCCTACTCAGAAGGGTGCTAATACAACATTAAGAAGATCCACTAGAGATAAGAAATCAGCAATACGTAATGATTACATTGTGTATCTACAAGAAGCTAACTATAATATTAGAGCCGAAAATGACTTTGAAACGTTTTCACAATCCATAAGATGCAATGAATCTCAATTGTGGTACAATGTCATGGTAGATGGGATGAATTTTATGGCATCTAATAATGTCTAGAATTTTTTCGAGTTTCCTAATGTTACAAAGGTCATTTGATGTAAATGGGTCCTCAAGATAAAAGGGACTCATTAGGCAACATTGAAAGATATAAAGCTAGACTTGTTGCCAAAGGATTTACTCAACAAAAAGGAATCAATTACATAGAGATCTTTTCTCCTATATCTAAAAAGGATTTCTTACGAGTGATTATGAAATTGATTGCCCATTTTGATTTGGAACTACATCAAATGGATGTGAAAACAACATTCTTGAATAGAGATCTAGTGGAAGAGGTTTATATGAAACAACAAGATGGATTCTCCTCTAATAATGGTGAAAATTTAGTGTGCAAGCTTAAGAAATCCATCTATAAATTGAAACATCTTATGTCATTGGCGTTAAGATCCATAAGGACATATCTCAATATATTTTGGGTCTACCCTAAGAAACTTATATCAATAAGGTCTTAAAAGATGAAAGATTATTCACCAAGTATAGCACCCATTATGAAGGGTGATAATTTCAATTTAAACCAGTGCCTGAAAAATGAGCTTGAAAGGGAATAAATGAAAAATATTCTATATGCTTCTGCAATAGGGAGCCTAATGTATGCTCAGGTTTGTACAACACCTGACATTGAATTTTCTGTTGGAATGTTGGGAAAATATTAGAGTAACTAAAGTATAGACCATTGGAGAGCTGCCAAAAAGGTGATGAGGTACCTTTAAGGGACCAAACATCACTTTCTTACGTACAGACAAACTAATAATCTTGAGGTAGTTGGCTACTCAGATTTAGACTTCGCTGGTTATGTTAATTCAAAAAAGTCAATATTTGGATATGTGTTTATGTTTGTCAGTGTAGCTGTATCCTACAGGAGTTCAAAGCAGACTTTGATTGTTGAGGCTATCTCACACAGTGTGTGGTTGAAGAGTTTCATATCTAGGCTTAGAATTATGGATTCCATTTCTAAGCTATTAAGAATGTGTTGTGACAATTTAACTGTAGATTTATTGGCCAAAAACAACAAGAGTCGTAGTCAAAGTAAGCACATCAACATAAAGTATTTGGCCATTAGGAACATGTTAAAGAGAACAACGTATCCATTAAACACGTTAGCATTGAATTGATGACTGTTGATCCTTTAACAAAAGGCATGCTACCAAAGATTTTAAAGGATCATGTTACTAGAATGGGACTTGGTTCCATTATGTGATTTATTGTATGTACTTCCATGAAAATCTTATTAATTGTATTGTTTTCTCATTCAAGTGTACAAATTTTTCTTTTAAGAATAACAATTACTATGGACCTAGAATGAACATAAAGGTTTATTAATCCAGTTAAAGTGGAATAAGAAATAGGATGCATCGTAATACATTGAAGATAATACTCACATTTAGAGGACTTATCACCATGGTTCGTGCATTTGGTTTCTTTAATTGAGTAGAGGTTTCATGATTTTAAGATAAAATATTCGATCCAAGTGGGAGAATGCTGTCTATGGGTGGTTATGCAGTAGTTTCCTTATTGTGATGGGTCATATCTGTTGAGTTTATTTGTGAAACCTCAAGTGTGTTCACTACCAAACGTCTCCTTCTGTTGTTTTGATGAGAAGACAACAAGGAGTATAACAGTGTAGTAAACAATATTGGGTCCCTAAGCTTGGCATTTTTTGGTACATATTATCTAATTGCATTTGCTGAAAGCTTAAAAGAGCCATCTCACCTATTTAAATCTCAACGTCAATGGTAGGAGGTATGAGATTAAACTTTTGCATTTCTATTTTTATTGTAATAGACATGTATATGGTTTATTCTTATGTTTAACATTAAATGTATATCATTTATATATAGGTATTGTGCAAATGTGAAATATAAAATGAAGAAATTTAAATGGCTTAATATCATATTGATTTTTTATATGTGTATGGATAGATAAAAATTTTATTTGAATATTACCATCGTATTTGTATTTATGCATACAATAAATAAATAATTAATAAGATATTGAAAATTGTGGAAGTACTTTTAACTTTAAATAAATGCAAATTAATATCTAAAATATGTTTGAAATCAAATTTGTTTCTTAAAATGCATATTGATTTTCTAATCTATATTATGTATTCATTGTTATAATAAAACTTTAAAATTTTACAAGATTAAAGTTTGATTAACTTTTAACATATAAAATAGCTATAATAAGTATACTTTATTTTACTCATTAAATCCTTATACATTATACATTTATATTAAAAAGGATAAAAGATATGAGATTCTATGTAATTTAAGTAACTTTAAAAAACTTTATAATCTTTAAGTTTCTAAAAGAAATATTATTGTTTTATTTTTCAAAAAATTCTTTCGCTTGGACATTTGTTAAAAAAATATGACAAAACATATGTGGCTAGAATATCACTGGTCGATTAATCAAATGCTACTAACATGGTGACCTAATCCAATTCTGAAATCTATCCGAACTAATTAAATTCAAACCAATAATTGATATATCACTATAACAAAGTTGATATTTGGCTATGAAAAAAAAAGACGTGGCTAAGCTATAGACGACATTTTCAGAAACTGTAGCCAATTGTTTTTAGCTATATTTTTTTAGCTAACTACTATTAGCTACATTTTCATAATCGTAGCCAAACGTTTTAGCTACGTTTTTAGAAACGTAGTCAAATCTTTTTATCTATGTTTTTTAAAACTTAGCCAAATATTTTTTAGTAAAAACGTAGCCAAATTTTTATAGCTACGTTTTCAGAAACGTAGCCAAATATTATTTGCTATGTTTTACATAATGTAGCCAAATATTATTTGTTATGTTTTTAATAATGGATATAATGTATCAATATTTTCTTATTATGAATTTATTTTACAAATAAATCATATAAAAATATTATTAATTCAAAATATCGAGCATTGTATATAAAAAATAAATTATATAAATATCATTAAATTATACCTACAAAAAGAATATGCTTCTTATACAAGATATTAAAGACAACTATTATAGATCAAACAATAAATAAAGAGACTAATTTACAAATTATAAATGCACAGATTACAAAATATTAAAGCATAACTTGAACGATTACCTAGTGTTTTCCATGTTGATGAACCTGTAATCATCCATAAAGCTTAGTTAAAATACACTAAAAATATTGTGAGCATTGAAACAATAAGTAATTGGTTCTAATTAAAGCAAACATCACATAACTTTACAGTCACGACATAATCACTCATCAGTTGCATCTTTATCAATTATGTAATTTAACAAAAATATCAAATTTAAATTATAATATATACAAGAATTGAAAGAAAAAAAGCATAGGAGATAGAATTAATATCCTTCTTTTTTCTCTTTATTTTTATTATAATTGAAGCCAACAAATCTTTTGAATAACATATCATATTTTTCTTGAGTTTCTTATCCCCTGATTACTTTAGCTTATAATGCAGCCTTAAGCTTGTTGTTTTCCTCTTGAACGTGTTGAATGATTGTTTTATATGCTGAGGTTGAAACATTTAGCTTGGGGCTATAGCCAAGACTTTTCATGTAGCCAAAACGCATACAAAGTACAGTATCACAAATGTCTTTTGTACTGAGCTCATTCCCCTCAGATATAAATTTCTCTAATAACTCTTACATCTTATTCTAAAACTAAGAAAAAGAAAACCAATATTCAATCCAAATACTACTACTTGCTATACTACATTAATAAATGAACTAAAATATTGGACGAATTTTTATACTTACATAGTTGTTGTCTACTTCTTCTAACACCCTTTCTTTACCCTCTTTATAATGAGTTATTTTATATAGTGTGATCCTACCACACTTTTGTCCATATAGTTTCCTCTCACTTTGTTTTATGAAAGAAAAATACAAGGCATAATAAATAATGTAGATATATTTTTTCAAAATTATCGCGACTTTGTCCAAAGAATTTTCATAAAAGTTGTCTTTCTCTAAGTTCCTAACATATTTCAAACAAGGTAATTTTGTTCTCATAATAGTCCCTAATTCACTTAACAATTTTGTAGATTGGACTTTATCCACATTACAACCTTGTTGAGTATCAATCTTTATTGATAACTTGCAATTCATTGCAACATTCATTCATTGTAATTCACAACCTTTAGTTTTACCTCTACATCTTTTTCTAATACTAGCATTGGAAAGATTACAACAAATTAGTAATTATAAGGAAATATTAGAATATATAAATATATATTTAAGAATAAATCTAATCGAAGGTGTCAAAGATTAATAAACTTACACTAGTTGCTTCATGGTTGTTTGAGTTATAATGAAGTTGTGTATAACTAATTTTATTAGTGTTTGACGTAGAATGTTGTTGTTGGGTAGGAATTGAATTAATGGTACCGAATGATTGATCTGGTTAAAGTTGCAGATCCCTTTGTTCTACAATTCGCATAACTGCTACCTTTTTCCTTTTTTTTTCTAGGTGCCATTATGTTGGATATCTATAAAAAACATAAATGCTAGTAACGTTATAATCAAACAAAAGAAAGAGCACTTTCATGATACATCCAATTATCATAATCAACATACATTCAATCATCAACATTAATCACATTAACAACATTCAATCATCAATATTATGTATATTAACAATATAAATGATACCAACATTACGTTTGAGACAATATAAAGAGCACTTTCATAATACATCCATTCATCATAAGCAACATACTTTGAATCATCAACATTAATCGCATTAAAAATATTCAATCATCAACATTATGCATATTAACAACATAAATTTTACTAACATTACGTTTGAAAAAACTCAATCAACGTGTCAAAAGATTTGATACTCTACCTTTTATATGTCTTCAAGTTTAACAATTTGACAACAAAAGATAATTGTGAGAAATTAGAGCACCTCGGATATAATTCTTATTGAGAAACTTTTAATAACTTCTTAAAATTATCTTTTATAACTCTACCAAATGTATTAAGCAAAATATTATCATTCATAGTCTCCATATAATTCCTCATATCCTCTAACATCTCTCCAGTCTCATCATCTATGTCGTCATTAATATCACTATCATCTACATCATTATTTTTATCACTATCATCACGTGTTTAAACACTTTTAGCATTACTTGCTTCAAAATGTTCTCCATGATAAATCCCTGAAGTGTAGAATTTATCTATGCCTCAGATTAGCAAGTGATTATATACCACCTCTTGATTTTGAATGTTGAAATTTAATCAATCTATATGCATAGACAATGAATTTCATATTCTAAATTCATTTGATCGTTTACAAATTTCATGAAAGTCTTAACTTCTTCTAAGTATTGAGTGGACCATTTCTGATGAGTCATTCAACTTTTTTCCATGTAGCTATACAATTATAAGTTAAGTCAAGTCAACATACCCAGTGCACAAAGCTCTTCGCTTTACGGGAATCTAGGGGGAGTCATAATGTACACAATCTTCCTTTTGTATTTTTACAAAAAAACTATTTCCATGAGTTGAACCTGTGACCTTATGGTCACAAAAGAGCAACTTTACCAATGGCTTCAAGGCTCACCATCTAGCTATACAATTATAAGTAAATTACTTAATTACTAAATGCAATTTAAGTTGTAAATAACATAATGTTAAATCAATTTAAGTTGACATACCAATTTTGAATTCTATTAAAAAATTCAATCGGTTAGCAGAATATGGCAAACCTTGTAATAATATATGTGACAATATAAGGTTTTGTACTTAAGAAATATGAATTAGCTTAGAATAGGAAGCATGAACCCATCTTAAAACCCATTTATAGATCCATTTTTATATAAAAAAATGTGAAAGCCACTTCCAATCACATCTTAATTAGTTTGCAATGAGGTTAATAAAATTTTCAAGCATGTATTTACAATCCATGTAACTAAGATTTTTCTTAGAATTTCGCAAGAAATCAGTGAGCTTTAAACATACCTCTAAATTATGAAGCAAGAATTGTAAGATTTGATTCAATGTATGCTTTCACTATTATGAGCTTCAACACCTCCTATTCGACTGCATTTGTAATTAAAGTATTAATATCATCATTCTTAACAAGCATATCAGAGAACCTTAAGAAAGAATCAATTAGAACTCTTTATTGTTATCGTTGCTATTATACTTAGTTAGCGATTATGTAGAGGAGACTAATGTTTTGTTTGGCATGGTTGTTAGACATTTAGTTCCATCTGCTATGAAAATAAATCCAAAATAGATGAACAATAAATCAAAATTATTTAAGATGGAGTGGCACAGACAAAGAAATATATTCTAATTTAACTTAAGCATTTAGGTCATATTTATTGAGACATATTGAATGGTTCAAGTCATTTTATGTCTTCTTTGGATAGTGAGAGGTGGCAATCCTTACTAGTTAGTTTTCTTGTGAAAAAATATTAGAAATGGAGAAACCCAAGATGATGCATGTGCCAATATGGATTAATTTTCATATAATGTGTCATTAGGGTATTGACCAACAACATGCTTTGCATTTGACAAATTCCTACTTTGTGTTTTTTAATACTAGGATATATTGTGAAAACAAATGAATCTTTTCCTAATCTGGTCCTAATCCATAAGCCTTCCATTATTTCTCCATTCAAAGTGACTCAAAGAACATAAGGATTTTAGATTAAGTGATAAAATAAGACACATTTGATGGATTTGAGTTTTATCATTCAACTTCCAACTCTTAATGTGTCTTTTGGTATAAAATATCTTCCTTTTGAAAATTTAAAGGATAACATATCATTTTAAAATTAAAAAATTCAAAATTCAAATAAGTTTTATTCTAATATGTGAAAGCAAAGAATTAATACATAACTGATTAATTTCAATAATGCATAAATGATCTTAGAGTTTGTATTTAATTTTTTTTTACAAAAATATGTCAAAAATCTAAGGAAATAGTGTTCTATAAGCCATAAGTCAATGGAATGAAATTAATAGTGACAATAAGGGACTAAAAAAATATTTGAAATCTTTGTTGAGCATAGACAAGCAGAAAACAATTCTAGGAACAATAAAATTTAATAGTAGACACAACCCTAGTTTCTATTTTTTGATTGCCCCCTAAAATTAAGTCCTAGTTTTCTAAACAAACATCAGTTTATGTTGATTTGATTACCCAAAACTTAGAGGAAGCCCCAAAAATAGATCCAGATGATGCCTTATTCTTACGACAGTGTTATGGTGAAGAGCACACCAATCTCATTCAATTGTAATATAATGGTTCGGTGGAATTTCCAAGGCTGCAATCAACCATCTCTGCGTTGTACATACTAAGGCAATGCATAATTTACAATGATAACTAAGCATAGACTATTATGAATTTTAACAATTTATTTGGACAACTTCTTTAGTTAGGTAAACAAACTATTCTGAATTTTTTAGAGATCCCACGACTTGAAGAAAATTGGCAATAAACTAAAACCCAAATCGCCTGGAGATGAAGAACCTTTGTGTGGAAGAAGATGAAGATGAATGAACACCGGAGACAAAGACAGACAGACAAACACACTAGATGAAGACGAACGAACACTAGATGAAGACTGCTTCTTAATTAGGTTATCAATATATAGAAAATGGCATCATTTTAAGGAACAAAATACATTCATTTTCAATGTCTTTTGTTCTTCTTCTTTTAGCTACAAATATATTTTTGTAGCCAAATATTTTTAATTGCGAAATATATTTTCGTGGTTGATACTATGGAATTTGTGTGCTTTAGTTACGAAATAATTAAAAATATTTCGCTATGAAAATAAGTTTAGAGTTTAAAAAACGTCGTCAAGTATTTTTTTGGTTAAACCATCCGGTATTTGACGCCACACGGGTAATCGTCTAATCCGAATTCGAGCCGGGTTGAACCCTTGCGGGCGACAAAGCTCTCCCTCATAAGTGCGGCTCCATTCCCAAGACTTGAAACCGAGATCTTGGTTAAGGATAGAGGAGCCCCAGTCACTCCACCACAACACTCGCGGGTCGTCATCAATTTTTAGTTACAAAATTGGGTATACAATTAAAAAATGTTGTCAAACCTTATTAACTACTAATATAAAACGTAGTCTATCATAAATGTTGCCATTAGTTTTTAAAAACTTGCGCATCATTTAATGCTAGTGTTTTTATTACAATAGGCTACAATTTTTTGGGTGACTTTTAGTATTGATTTTCACATTGTAGGGGAAAAAAAACAAAAGGCTACTT